>JASAND010024395.1:0-147802 GCA_030248195.1 Trissonchulus latispiculum
AATTCTTCAAGTTTTAAGATAGCACTGCTCTCTAACCGTTAACGTGACAACAAACCACACATAATATCGTGTGTGTGTGTGTGTGTGTGTGTGTGTGTGTGTGTGTGTGTGTGTGTGTGTGTGTGTGTGTGTGTGTGTGTGTGTGTGTGTGTGTGTGTGTGTGTGTGTGTGTGTGTGTGTGTGTGTGTGTGTGTGTGTGTGTGTGTGTGTGTGTGTGTGTGTGTGTGTGTGTCATTGTGCCAAAACTAATTTCTCTCACAAACTTAATGTTAAAAACAACTTTCCATCCTTTAAGTTTTAGAGTAAAATAACTCTTCCTCATCCACTTACGCCAAGAGCCCCTCAGGGACATTGGCCACAATGATACCAATCAGAAAGGTGCCCGCGCCCAGCCATTCTAACCTGTGAAGATGTAGATGAAATGGGCATTCTCATTGGCCATCGGAGTGCCGCCAGTGTCCAGCCCGGATGGGTAATGGGACCCATCAACGTCATATCACCACAGTTGATCACGACCCGAAGCGCCGTATCTGAAGAAAAAACAGAAAAAAGTTGAAACCAAGTAAAAACAATAGTCACATCGTAAGGTTGTCAAAAACCACAGCACAAAACAAAAGGTTTCAAAAGCAGCAGTAGTGCATATGGAAAAGGATTAAAAAACCTCCAGTATTTCACAATATTTAAAACTAAAATTTTTGAGAAATAATTGCTGTGTAGCTGTTCGCAAAAAAGAACAAGCGTTGTAGTATTCTATATAATAGCGTACGACTATTCGCAAGATCAGTTTTATTATTCCTGCATTTTGGGTGTTTTATTCAGATTTATTATCCTGCTCCCTCAGACGATGTCGTGCCAACCCGTTTTTAGCCCCCTTAGTTGTGAACTGCAAACTGAGAGCCTGTAAGTTTTTTGAAAACTAGGTGGCACATGATGATGAGGCTTAGTTCTTTCATCTGGCATTTAATTTTTAACAACATAGAAGGTATATATTAACAAAACAGCCATATTATTACCCTGGAAAAGTAGCTAACAAAATTGAAAAAACTGACAATCGGCCGCATATTCTGTCAGAACATAGAAATAGAAAAGTTTGGATCAAAGCAGAGAGTTTTGATCTCCAAATATAGGACTTATACGGCACGATTTCTAATGCTACTCAGCACTTGCCTGCAGAATTTTAGGCGATTGATATTTATCTGTAGCTATTTATAAGTCATGCGATATTTCGGCAGCACTCTCCTGCAGCGCAACCAGATGCAATTACTGCCAATGAAGGAAACCTATACGGTACGATTTCTATTGCTCTTCTGCAGTTATATACGAAATTTCAGAAGATAGTAACTTATGTGTAGCCAGTTACAGCAAGAGTACATAATGCATAAGAGTATGACAGCAGGCATGCTCTATGTATTATAAGGCTACTACATCCTCTGCACGCTAGCGGCCTACCCCCCATAGCTAGACTACCTCACACCGTCACGATACATGTACGGGGCCTAAGTGAGGGGTTGCACAGATGTGTAAGTCATACAAGATTAGATTAGATCTGCACATATATTGGGCCCTCGTGAAGCATAACATGTAAGTACACAAACATAGACCCCGATCCCCCGTACATGTATAGGGGCGGGATCAAACGGGGGGTTGATTTTGGGGGAGTGTCAGCCGATAGCGTACAGAGGATGTAGCGAGCTCATAGTACATAACGCATGACGCTTGTCATACTCTTATGCATTATGTACTCTTGGTTATGCATAGGCAGTGCTGTAGTTCAGCGGCAGTATATATACTGCAGCGCTACCAGACGCAAACGTCACTGGCGAAAGAGGAGTCTTATACGGTATGATGTCTAATGCTATTCTGCACTTGGCTGCCTGCACAATATCAGACGATTGCTAATTATCTGCAGTTAGTTGACGGCCACAGACCAGTTTTGGGAACAACATCAACTGTAGCTTCAGATCTACAAGGGGCCTCGGATAGATAGCCCTGATTAGGCACCACTAGACCGGCCAAAACAGCAGGGGCAGCAGATCCGATTCATCCATGTCAACCATGTGGGATTCAGGTGATCGTAGGGTTCCTCATTCTTGGGGTTATAGACACCAATTGTTTCCTGCGAAAAACAAAAACTAAATTAATATATATATATATATATATATATATATATATATATATTATATATAAAGCTTTTTTACGGTTATATGGGGACTTTAGTGATATAAAACTAGTCTATGTGGGGACATTTTTTTCTATGTGGGGATTTCCTTCTAGTCTATGTGGGGACAGTGTTTAAAAATTAGGCTATGTGGGGACCAAAACACAAAATTAATTAACTAATATATATATATATATATATATATATATATATATATATGAGTCGATTTCTGGGATGCTCGCATATAGAACGGACAACCTGAAAAAAAATCGATTTTCTTCTTTCAATGCCAGTTGATTAGGATTAGTAGGCATATTAAAACCTGCGAATATCAGCTTGTTCTGATGAGCGGTTAATGAATAAGGTCCATTTTGTGATTTTGGCATGGCAGCTAAATGGCAAATTTTACTTCTTGACTATGTTCCACTGTATTGAAAGACATAGACGTGGTACGGTGCTACTTTTGGTCCTCAAATGGTTCATGGAGCTGTACTATGGCTATGCAAAAGGCGTTCTTCTTTAGCTGTCATGTAGTCTCCGATAACTGCAGCTTTAAGATTACTGACCACTCCAGTCGAGAATAGTGCGAAGTAAGTTTATTCGAGCTAGAGAGCTTATTACTGCGAGGCGGAACGCAATTTTTTAATAGATCATTTTTAGGATCATAATAAACCTGCTGGCCAAAAATGAGCCAAATCCCAGACCCAGGTTTGAGATATGGCTCTTCAAAGTTCGAAAAATTACCGATTTCGGGCCAAAACAGCGATTAAGTCAAGTTTGGGCCGCCATAGCCGACTAATGGGAAAAGATAACGAGCTAATACTGCTAGCACATAAACTAGGTACCATAGACAGTGTTTTAGATCAATTTCAGCAAAATCTGAGAAATCTTATTTTTTTCGATTTTTCAACACCCAAAATGCTACCGAAAAATCGAAAAAAATAAAATTTCTCAGATTTGCTGAAATTGATCTAAAACACTGTCTATGGTACCTAGTTTATGTGCTGAAAATATTAGCTCCTTATCTTTTCTCATTAGTCGGCTATGGCGGCCCGAACTTGACTTAATCACTGTTTTGGCCCGAAATCGGTAATTTTTCGAACTTTGAAGAGCCATATCTCAAAACTGGGTCTGGGATTTGGCTCATTTTTGGCCAGCAGGTTTATTATGATCCTAAAAATGATATATTAAAAAATTGCGTCCCGCCTCGCAGTAATAAGCTCTCTAGCTCGAATAAACTTACTTCGCACTATTCTCGACTGGAGGGGTCAGTAATCTTAAAGCTGCAGTTATCGGAGACTACATGACAGCTAAAGAAGAACGCCTTTTGCATAGCCATAGTACAGCTCCATGAACCATTTGAGGACCAAAAGTAGCACCGTACCACGTCTATGTCTTTCAATACAGTGGAACAAAGTCAAGAAGTAAAATTGGCCATTTAGCTGCCATGGCAAAATCACAAAAATGGACCTTAGTCATTAAACCACTCATCAAAACAAGCTGATATTTGTAGGTTTTACAGCCATGCTGTTATTTGAGGGGAAAGAAAATGAAAGAAAATGGGAAATTTTCTTTAAATAAAGAAAAAGAAAAAGAAAATGTCCCTTGAATTTCATAATTTGATTAATGGCTTCACGCTGGGCTAAGTCTAAACTATTGGCAACACTTGGCCTTTTCGCCTATGCTTAGTGTACATATTTTCGGCTTTATACTTATTGTTTACATCATTACGAATGACAGCTGTCTAATTTCCAGTTGTGGTATTGAAATTTTCTTCTTTCCCAAGAAAAAGAAAAAGAAAATGAAAGAAAATTTAAAGAAAATTTTGTCCCCTCAAATAACAGCATGGCTGTACTTGGCATACTAATCCTAATCAACTGGCATAGTAAGAAGAAAATCGATTTTTCAAGGTTGTCCGCTAACAACGACCCCAGATCTGAACCACTCAGACATCCACTCATATATATAGATATATATATATACACAAATATATATATATATATATATATATATATATATATATATATATATATATATATATATGTCTATATATATATATACATATATACATATATACATATATACACATATACATATATATATTATATATATTATATATAAGAGGATCTTGACAAGTTAGCAAGTTATATGTTCAACGTGTAAATTAGACTATCCTAGACTGTCATTGATGGCAGGCTAAGGTGCAAACTACACAAATCAGCATGAAAGGGGGGTGCAGAGTTCTTAGACTGTCAAGCAGGCCTTAGCCTGTCATTTGTGTTAACCTGTCAAGCCTGCGTATTTGAGTGTATAACTTCAAAGAAACAGTGCCGCTTTTTGCTTGATGACAGGCTAGCGCGATACGCACCAAATGGTTACCAAGTTTCGAGCATCAACCATGGGTGTTTGACCGGCCTCATTTTTCTTTGTAGGATCAGCGCCAAACTAGAGGAGTTTCGTTGCTAGATTCCAAGTCTGTGAGTTCTGGTGTAGTTCGTCGCATACGTAATGTAATACTGTGTCGCTGTGTCGTGCTTGTGCATTAGGATCCGCCCCATTCTCTAGGAGTAAAGATATCACTTCGGCTAGACATTTATTTGGTACAAAGCCGTGAGTTTCCCCATATGATTTAGTATTAACAGTAGCTCCCTCAGCAATAAATAGTGCGACAGCTTTCAACGCGTTTTTACTGATTTCGTATTGTGCCAAAAACTCTTTCCCTCGTCGGTTTCTCGCTTCATGGCAACTCCAGACAGCAGCAGTTGAGTTGCTTCCACAATTAAGGCACCTTATATATTTTTGGAGTTAGAGTCCACACCGCGTGAGTGACATTAAAACTTTGAGGTCAAATGATTTTTGCTGCCACAAAGTTGTTGTACACGCTCTGTTCCTAGTCTTTTGTGTTATTTACGGAAGCTTGTTATTTTGTTTGTTCATGTTAGGATTGTGTATTCCGCCAGAAATAGACATTTATTTGCTGTGAAGCTTCCCATCTTGAATTGAATTGCGTCAACTCCGCTTTGGTTCTATTCCCTAACCAGTATTCCGTTTTCAAGTATACGATTGGTTTGCATTTGATGTTTTTACAAAATGTCATGTTTTAGACTAGAATTTGAGCAAATTCAAAGCAGGCGAGTTTATCAAACATAACATCTATCAAACCACCGGTTTATTTGAAGCATATTAACTTTTTACAAAGCTAAACTGTTCTTTTATCATTTAGGTATCGGAGAAGACGTATTCCTACTTTATTTTCTAGTAGATATGATTTCCAATTCCTGATTCTACTCCGCACGATCCATTAGTTCGTGTAGTTCCCACTTAACTGAATCGTCTACATTAGAAAATGATGTGTCTAAAAACAAAACCAAAAAAATTAGTGAAAAAGTATCGTTGGCCTCCTTTAGCTTTAGATTATGACTTTCCCGTATTGACCCCAGGGCAGTCACAAGGTGAAATCTAGGAACAGGCTGGTAAGGTTTTTTGCGAATGTACTTTGCTAATCTTAGTTGACGAATCGACCCTTAGATCTTGTAGTAGGATACAGGTGTTGTAGTAGTACAGAGGCCAATTTTGGTTTTTGCACAAGTTGAGTAGTTGGTGCTATAAAATGAGTTTTGGACAATGGCGCACGTGGAGCACAGGCGCAACAGATGCAAAATACAATATCAATAGACTGCAAAAATGTTTGAGGTGCTTTCCGAAACTATATCAATATGGTGCAAGTTTCAGAAATAACCGGAATTAACCAGTTTGAATGATTCGCTTTTGCCTGTCTATCTATTTATCAATAGAGCCTGTGCTGGCAAATTTTGGAACTAAAGGCTCTAATGTTCTTTAATATTCCGTACAATGGTATTAAGAATAAATTGTTACAATTGTTGAACAACCCAGTAGTTTACGAATTGTCAACATCGGAACCAATGAATTTTCAATTTTCCTTGACCTGCGTTGGAAGCCTCAGTTTATAATTTCAAAATTTTAAAAGTTGGTCGGTGATTAATCAAATAATTGACACAAAATCCTGACACATCTCATTTTATTATTTCAAGCCTTCAAATACTGCAATCTTTGAGTTGCTTTTGAAAACGCAGTGAGAACAATCCAAAGGCGAACTTATTCATTTAGAGTTTCAGGAAGAAAATTTCTAAAAAGATTGTTTTGACGTAACACGGTCAAAACATCAGAATTAAAGCAAAGAGGAAAATACATCAACTTCCTTTTTTGGAAATTTTGCTTGCTTCAGTTCTGGGGACATGAGATTGGAAGCCTTATCAAGTCGTACCGGCTGGACTGGATTTTGAATTAAAGCAGAATTATTTTGTCAAAATGGTACTAAATGCAAAAGGCTCTCTGTGGTTTGGCTTTCGTAATCTCCATTTCGATTTCGAATTGTACTGAGTCTGTAGCTGTTCCTTTGCCATCACCATAGGAAACTAAGCTATGGGAGGGCAAAATAAAGCTGTTGTGTAAATTGTAGCTTTGGTCATTAATACGCACACGTAAGGGAAGAAGCAACGCAAAGCAAAGTGCTACTGTCCACCTTAGCGCTGTTCACTAATTCCTACTGCGCACGTCGCATGGGAAGCCCTCGTGCGTGGCACTCGTGCGCTTCGCGCACTCGTGCCCCACACTCGGAGCTTCCCACACGGCGTGCGTATAAATCAGTGAATGCACGCTAAGGTGTGCTATAAAGTATACTTATCTTTCGTGCTGCTAAGGTGAGGCCCACTGCTACTGGTAGCTAATCGTTCAAGATACACATTCAGGCAGCGTATTGAGAGCCTTCAGCTAAGCCCGAATTTATAAAGTTCTGACTACGGAAGGTAGTGTTGTGCACCGGCCTTGTCTAGACCGGCTGGCCGGCGGCCGGCCGCCGGCCGGCCGGCCGGTGACCGGCCGGCCCAGGTCCAAAGTGGGCCGGCCGCCCGGCTGCCCGGCGGCCGCCGGCTGCGACGAGGCCGGCCGGCCGGCGGTTGACATGCCGGCCGGCCAGCGTCCGCCCGGCCGGCCGGCCGGTGACAATCCGGCCGGTCAAATGTGAGGCAGCCGACCGGCCAGTGACAATTTCTGCAGCTCATCGCCTTAAATTTGCTAAAATCTGCCTTGAAAACTATCAAAATTCTTAATTTTTATTTGTATTTTGGATAGTCTGCGAAAAGTGGCACCGGCCGGCCGGCCGGCCGGTGGAGGCCGGTGCACCGGCCGGCCGGCCGGCCGGTTCTGGGCCGGCGGCCACTGGCCGGCCGGCCGGCCGGTACAGGCCGGCCGGCCGGCGTCGCGAGCTGGGCCGGCCGGCCGGCGTCGCGAGCTGGGCCGGCCGGCGCCGGCCGGCCCACGAAAAATTGGGCCGGTGAACAACACTAACGGAAGGTTCCTAGGATGCAATCATGTGTCACTCTAAGTCGGCTTATTTCTCCCATATTCGCATAGCCCGGGAGCTTTCAATTTATAGTAAAACGATTAGGTATCCTGACGGATTTCTTGCACTTTCTTAAATATATCCATAAAATTTAAAATTTTAATATACAAAATTCAAAATTTTTTGGGGTCTTCAGTAGTGTTGTACATTGGCCGGTGCGGCCAATGGCTGGCCAATGGCCGGCCATTGGCCGGCCAAGCCATTGGCCGTTGGCCGAGTCAATCTCGGCCAGTTGGCTTGGCCGGCCATTGGCCGTTGGCCGGCCAACGGCCAATGGCCGACGGCCAACTGGCTGGCCGTTGACCGTTGGCCGACGGCCGGCCAATGGCCGTTGGCCGGCCAACGGCCAACGGCCAACGGCCAACTGGCTGGCCGTTGGCCGTTGGCTGGCCAGTGGCCGAGTGCTGGCCAAGCTCAAATTTACTGATCTTGTGCGTTAACTGTGTTGAAAAATTTAATTTTGCTGCATAATATCGTAAAGATGTTGCTGTATAAACGTTACGTTAGATACAGTACTATAGATTTTCACTTAGATGTTGACAATTTTTATCGTTATTAGCGTTATTCTACAATTAAATTTGCTAATTTCATGCAAATTTTAAGTGTGCTAACAACGTAGTTTTTAAATTTGTCTGGCGGTGAACGTCTCATCACTTTATTACGGCCCTCCAGCAAAATTAAAACAGAGTTATCGCGGGTTGGAGTTAAATGTTTGGAAAAACTATTTTACTAATATTGTAAATTGTAAATTGTACTATTTGTGGTGACTTGACTACACAATATAGCTTTACTGTAGCTATCTAACCCATGTATCGGATCAAAGTCCTTCACATTTTTAAACAACCGTTTATCATTGAAGCGGCTACTACATTACCGCTTTTCTTAAAATGTCTGTTCAGTGTTAATTCTCTTTAATCTCTGTAACTAATGCGTTCATACTGTCTTGTGGCCGGGTTGTATCTCTCCGGTGACTGTTCCAATTCCGAAGACTACCGATGGGCTTGGTATCATCAGCTGCTGCATTCCAAATCATACTGGCGGGAATACCTGGTGTCATAGTATACCAAGACGACATTCTCATAACTGGAGAAAATCAGCAAGAACATGACGAAAGATTAACTGAGATACTCAAGCGCCTATCAGACCGAAATATGAGGATTGAGATAGAAAAGGTTTCGCTATCACAAACCGAACTGGATTTCCTGGGACACCACCTAAACAAAGACGGTGTACAACCAAGCAAGAAGAACCTAGAAGCAATCCTGAAGACACCATCACCGAGAAGCAAATCTGATCTGAAGACATTTCTTGGAATGGCTTCATACTACTTGCGATTTGTCAAGGATTTCTCGACCACAGCAGACCCACTACGCAAACTCACCCACAAAGAAACCGAATTCCAGTGGACTTCAGAAGCTCAATCAGCTTTCGAAAATATCAAACAGCAGATCACCAAATCAGAAATTCTTGCACATTTCAAGCCAGGCTGTCCAACCATGGTGTCCACTGATGCCTCAGCATATGGCATTGGTGCGGTACTGAGTCAGATACAAGATGGGAAAGAAAGAGTGATCGCTTTCGCATCAAGATCCCTTCAGCCTGCAGAAAGAAACTACTCGACCAGCGAGCGAGAAGCGCTTGCATGTGTTTGGGCTGTAGAGAAATGGCACACCTACCTATGGGGCCTCAGATTTAGTCTAATAACGGATCATCAGGCCCTGACCATACTTCTGGAAGGAGGTGGAAAAGGCCACAGACCTATGCGCATCACCCGGTGGTACACACGACTGAACCAGTACGACTATAATGTCAAATTCAAGCCTGGAAACCAGAATGTCACAGCAGATGCTCTGTCTCGTCTACCTTGCTCCACCGAATCTTCAGAACCGGTCGATGACGAGCGAATCGTTGCCTACCTCACTCCAAGAGCAGCAGTTCAGTTGGAAGAACTAAAGGATCTATCTGTTCAAGATGTCCTTTTGAATGAAGTAAAGAAATTCATAATCCGTGGGTGGCCCGACAAGAAGAATTTAAAGCCTGATCTTTTGCCGTTCTACCATATCAGAGATGATCTCTGCGTCGTTGATGGATTAATATTCCGTGGAGATATGAAAATGGTGGTCCCAGCTGCACTACAACCCAAAATCCTAAATCTTGCCCATGAGGGACATCCAGGCGTTACCAAGACGAAACAACTTCTGCGAGAAAGTTACTGGTGGCCCTCCATTGACCGTCACGTAGTTGACTTGGTGAAAACCTGCGTCTATTGCCAAACAAGTGATAAGAGCGCAAAACCTTTGTCAACTGAAACTCAAAGCCTACCAGATACTACTTCGCCATGGCAGCGTTTAGGACTCGATATATTGGGTCCATTCTCCACGGCACCGTCACATTTCCCATACCTGATAGTGTTGTGTGACTATTACTCTGGTTGGATTGAGGCTTGCACCGCAGGCTCAATAAACACAACATCTGTCATAAACTTTTTGGAAACCCTTTTTTTCAAGATTTGGTCTGCCTACAGAGATCGTTACCGATAATGGACCACAGTTCAGAAGTCAGCAGTTTGAAGACTACCTATCTCAAAGAAACATCAAGCATAACTTGACAGCCCTTTACAATCCACAGTCAAACGGCAAAGTGGAGAGAGCCAATAGAACCCTCAAAGAAAGGATTCAAACAATACAACTAGAAGGCTGCCATTGGGAGAAGGCCGTTACCCAAACACTAACAACAATTCGCGCAAGTCCTATTGGTCCCGACAACAAATCACCGGCTGAACTCATGTTTGGCTGGAAACTCCGTACAAAGTTAAACTCTCCCTTATACAAGAACTTTAAAGCTAAAGGAAATCAGAGGACAAGCAAGACGACAGATGAAGCGAGCGGAGAGGTTAAAGTTGGAGACTACGTTCGTACTCTACTTCCGCAAGCCCCCAAGGGTCAAGTACGGTATAGCAAGCCAAAGAAAGTGATGGGGATCCTTGGACGCCATACCTACAAACTTTCTGACGGTACTGTCTGGAACTCTCGGAAGCTCCGGAAATCTCCTTTCACTGGCATCCAAGATACAGAGAAAGAATTTGACCCATTGTATTGGCCTGCCAGCGATGGGACTGAGCAGGTACACCTTGGTCCAGGACTACCTCAAGAACAGCCCCAAGAACCTCGACGATTTCCCGAGAGACGAAATCGACAGCCACCGGAGAGATACAACCCGGCCACAAGACAGTATGAACGCATTAGTTACAGAGATTAAAGAGAATTAACACTGAACAGACATTTTAAGAAAAGCGGTAATGTAGTAGCCGCTTCAATGATAAACGGTTGTTTAAAAATGTGAAGGACTTTGATCCGATACATGGGTTAGATAGCTACAGTAAAGCTATATTGTGTAGTCAAGTCACCACACTATTGAAATAAAGTTTAATTAAGTTGACGCCTATTTAAGCACGATAGACGAATAAAAATAGTAAATTCCAGCAGTAAATTCCAGACAAATAGCTAAAGAACGACCAATAGCTTACGGCCAAGAAACAGCCAACGGCCAACGAGCGGCCAACGGCCAACCAGTTGGCCGTTGGCCATTGGCCGTTGGCCGGCCAACGGCCATTGGCCGGCCATCGGCCAACGGCCAACGGCCGGCCAACTTCAAACTCCGGCCAAGCCAATCCAAGCCAGCCATGGAAATTTTCGGCCAATCCCAACACTAGTCTTCAGAGCTTTCAGGACAGATACACATAGTAATTCTTGAATTGGATTGAACTTATCTTATTGATCTTATCGTTTTACATCTTATCTATTTCTAATCTGATCACTTTTAGAGCTAAACGATGACTTATCTACTAATCTTGCTGTTCTACTCAACTTGGATCACTCAGATTAAATCTCGCCGTTAGTTTGCAATGATGGGATTATGTCATACATAAAATAGTTGTGGTAGCAGCTTCTTTCATCGTTCTATAAATACTGGCTGAACTAAATATTTTTCAGCGAATCATTAGTCCTATATCTATGCTTTTGTTATAGAATGTTACCCTCCAGAGTGGCCCTATATTGGTGATTATGGTTGCATACATGTTGCAACAGCTTACGAGCCAGACCCTAGAATATGTGAGAGAGCAACGGGAAAAGACCCAGTTTGGCGAAATCAAGACCATTACAATGAAATAATCGAATTTATGTAAGGTTCAATGCTGACAGAGATAATGAGAACAGTTTCTGAAACTTGGTCGGCATTACCTGCAATAAGTTTAGAACGTCAGTTTTTTAAGCAATGTTTTTCTTCCTCGCTAACTAGAGTCTGGAATAGTCGAAGTGTGCACTAAAAACAGCCCACAAGCGGTAAAAGTTAGCTAGAAATTATGCAAACGTTGACGCTACACCGCTTGAGAGAAATTGTTGGTGTCATAGGCTAAATATTGAAAATCGATCATTGAAAAAACCGATGGAAAAAGTACATCCTTTGAGAATGGTCTGTGGGTGCAAATTTTCAAGAGTAATCAATTGCGGTCAAAACACTGATTTTAAGGTGGTGATTTTTAGTTATTAAATATTGTTATCATGCGGCATAAATCAAAGTGGTATTTGATGATACAATCTTTTTTGGCGCTGTAACATACTGTCGGCGCAAATCTAGCTTAAAAAGTGGACGTTTCCGTTCTGAACAAATTTTTCTATTATTGCAAGCTAGACATTGCCTAATAACGATTTCGGCATTTTTCGAATATTGACCAGCGTCTATCCGCGCGACATGGCGAAGGCGCGACAAACGGTTATTAGCGCGACATAGCAAAGGCGCGACTTAGCTAAAGCGCGACATCTCAGCTACGCGCATTGGCGAAGGCGCCACAACAACACCACTAAACGTTAATTTAGTATTGTTTTTATTGGTGGTTAATTTTCTATCTTCCTCTGACTAAACACAGAACTTCTTAGTTTAATGTCGTGATTCATTATTAATTAATTATTATTTATTTATTATTTTCTGCCATTAATAAATAATATTCTGTGTTATAAAGTTAGAAATAATACTAAATTAACGTCTAGTGGTGTTGTCGCGCCTTCGCCAATGCGCATAACTGAGATGTCGCGCTTTAGCTAAGTCGCGCATTTGCTATGTCGCGCTAATAACCGTTTGTCGAACCTTCGCCATGTCGCGCTTTCGCCATGTCGCTGCAATGAGAGCACCCCATCCAAAGGTTTTGCGGATCTGTTAAAATAAGTTTAATGTTTCAGGAAACGTAACAACGTCAAACATTCTTGGCTTGGGCTAAAATTTGTCGGTCAAGGTAATTGCATATTGTGTTGGACTTTAATTGTATAGTCGTTGATAGTGTTTGAGAAAGAACGGCCAAAAGAGGCCTTCGATCTGACGACGGCCGGCAACCTCTAGCGTCATCCGGACGATGCTGTTCGTTAACAGCGGGTCTGCGGCTGGCCAACCAGGAGCCAGTTTTATGAAAATGTTCTCGAGTTCTCGAGTCTATTCGTTAAACTACGCTGGAGGTTTTCGTGATCTGCAAGCTGTATTGCGACTCATGAATAAGTTCGAGTTCTCTAATCGAGTTCTCTTGTCGATTTCGACCAGAGAAATTTTTGCCAACTTGAGATCTACTCGAGAAATTTTTGAAAATCTAAGTTTATAGATTTTTCTTCCCTGTTCAATAATTTGCATAGTTGTAGTTGACCAAATAAATCGCCATAAAATCGTTCTAAAGATGCATTTTAATATAATTTTTTAAAACAGAAGAGGTTGTTATCTGTCACTGAAAAGTAACTATTCAAGAACGTGAGAACTCGATAACTCGAGAAATATTTTTATGAAACTGGTCCCCAGGTGTACCAGATTGGTGGTTTGTACTGCTGACTGTTGTAGCCGTAGGCTTGGAAGCTTGGAAGCAGATTATTAGCTGTACGCAAGCCTACAACGTTAGAGTATGCCTTGTATTAACATTATTTCAAATAAGTAAGATGTTAACATACGTTAAAAAGGTTAGATAGTGTTCATATAAGACACAAATGCACAACGAATGATATAATTCAGTATATAGTAGTCCGGCTTTGAACTGTATGGAGATCTGTGAACACTGAACAATCTAGAATTAAGTAAATACTTTCAGTGCAGAAAACGTTAAATAAACAAGTTTTATTATGCATAATATCATGTTTCAAAATCAAATATTTAAAATTTTAGATATTATGGTAACTGGGAGCGAAAATGCTGTTTGCCCAACTGAAAAGGTGCCTTGGCTTCCTGGAGAACCAAGTCTAGAAAACGCGGAAGGCAATGATGTTTGCCTAGAAATCAGAGAAAATGACGGAGAATTGGGGGTTGGAACGATTCAGTGTGGAGTTACCAAAGACTACGCTAAAGACAAATGGGGGAATACCTATACCCTATGTCAGCTTGACGGGTTTGATCGGAATAATCCAGCAGAAGTTTGTCAGTAACAGTCGAATTTGCGATAATCATCAGTTTGTCAACTTATCATCCTTTATCAAATAAACCGGATTTCGAGTTATGCTGATGAGCACACAACTCAAACAAAGATTGATCGCACTTTTTGTTGTCACTTGTACCAAGAGTCCATGATTTTCTCCTATATATTAGAAGAAGAGTAAGCCACTAGAGGGCTCCTTTTCTTGGCATTGCGTAACGGTGCTCCGACCACAATACGCGAATGTTCCCCCGTTTGGGGGGGGGGTCGACAGGTATACCCCCCCTGCGTTTGGTGGGGGGGGGGGGGTCGCTGAAAGGGGTCCCAGTTTGGGGGGGGTCGCTCAAGCAGGCTAAGTTTTGCTCATTCTGATTGGCTGTTGGCGACCCACCCCCCAAACGGGGGCCTCTTTCAGCGCCCCCCCCCCCCCAACGGGGACCCATTTTCGAATAGAACAAAAACTACCGTAATCCTCTGCTCTTCCCCCCCCACCAAACGGAGGGGCGTTTCTGCAATCTGATTGGCTGTTGGCTACCTCCCCCCCTCACCAAACGGGGACCTCTTTTCTGCTACCCCCCCCCCCCCCAAACGGGGGAACATTCGCGTATTGTGGTCGGAGCACCGTTACGCAATGCAGTGAAGAGAAGCCCTCTAGTGGCTTACTCTTCTTCTTAATAATAGTGCAATTATGCACTCTTGCTTGTACGCTAGGTAGGTACCAAAGCTGATGAAATGCGTAACGGTCCGATCAACATATATTCCCAAGAGATCCAATATTAAAAATCATTCCGGATTTTCCCGAATTTTCGAAATCAAGAGTTTCTGAGGATTCTAAAAATATATACATTATATAGGCTACCTTCAAATGATAACTCAGGACAGACGCTCACATTTCGGTCCCAAGACTTTTGGTCAGACTTTAGTTATTATTGGCCTAAGCCTAAGCCTAATATTGCAGTTCAAATCCAGACATTTTGGTAGTTATACATATGCATATACATATACATACATACATACATAGTTATACACATACATATACATATGGTACATATGCCTCGCTCAAGGTTTCGATGTCGCGTACATATAGGACGACAAGAGGCTATGGCATGACAAATTCATCAGTTTGAAGCCTCTACCTGTAGGTATTTATTACTGCAAAAATTGCAGTGGCAAGCCAAGCAACGAGCGAGACACGGCGTTGGAACGATTTGGTAAAGCCCATTCCGGCTGTGATATGCTTCAAACTTTAAGTAACTTTCTCATACTGCTTTGTAGAGACTTGGTGTAAGAAGATAAAGTGTTCAGGAAATCAAGAGCTTCAACTTGATACAAAATTTGGCTATATTTGGAAGACTTGAAAATTAGGGCCGTGTAGCTGAATGGTTAAGGCGGTGGACGTCGGATTGGAAGGTCCGATGCTCGATCCCCACCTTAGCCATAATGATGCTACATTGTTTCCTTGAGCAAGAAACTTAGGCTACAGCTCCGCCGGTCGGATGAGGCGTAATATTGGTGGGTCCGTGTACTGTCTTGCTGGGGACAGGCACGCTAAAGAACCCTAATCCGCTTATCGATAAGAGTAGGGCACTGAGCTCCCGGCGGAAATCCCTTGGGATCAACCAGTACCCTGCAACGTGTCCGCCTACCCCCTGCGAAGGGGTGCTAGGTGCACCAGAGTCACGCACTCAAAAATGGACACACCCCCGGGTTTGCTTCTGATCCCACCCATCTGCGCTAGTGGCTTGGAGCGTCGAAAGACGCTGTGCTCCACTGCTGTACGCATGAGCACTTAATGGAGGTTAGATAACCCTGAGCGGAAAGGCCACACGACGGGCTCCCTCCAGCCTCTCACTGTGGGACGGCATCCAGGCGACATAGCGAGGGTCATACTAGATATGACTGATGGGGAGATGCAAAGGTGGCAACACCAATCTATGCCTAGCGAGATTCCCGAACAGAGAGAGAGAAAGACTTGAAAATTTGACATTTTTTGCCCATACGTGTCCGCCATGGTATCGTAGTATGTAGCTAGCGTGAAACAGGCTATTGGCATACTTTAATACGTCCACCTTATGCCTGCCTATTAGCATTAGCAAATTTTATTGAGATACTTTAAGATTTGGCTGACTTATAAAGCAGCAAACATGAACTTTTCGAAAAATGACGATTTTTGAGGAAAAATGGAATTTCTGCTGCCAAAACTGTGAGCAACTGAAAAGCCCTGATAGGGATTGATTATATATGTCACGTTCCAAATCCGAAATTGCACAAAACTCGTTCTGTGAGGCTCAAACCTCACAAAACCCGTTCTGTGAGGCCTCTTTTCACAGAACTAGTCTTTTGAGGTTCAAATCTCACAATCTCACAAAACCCGTTCTGTGAGGCATTTTCTCACAAAACTAGTTTTGTGATATATCTGTGGTAGGAAGATAGCATTCTCAGGCAGATCGCAATCTTCCTGAAAATTGCAGGCGGATTGCAATCCGCCTAGGCTGCTGGCATTCTGGTGAAAATGTGGGGCTAGCACGGTATTTGCCTTTAATTTTCGGGAGAATTGCAATCTGCCTGGGTGGCGCTGGGGGGGGCTTTTTTTTTTTTTTTTTTTTTCTTACTTCTTCAAATTTTTTTTTTAATTTTCAACCTAATTCTAATTATACTTTTTATTTTTTTTTTTTTTTTTTTTTCATTTCTTTTTTTATTTTTTTTTTATTTGAAAAAAAAAAAAAAAAAAAAAAAAAAAAAAAAAGTGTAGAAATTAGACTGAGTTATCTCGAAATTAGGTAAAAGATTGCAGGTTCTGTGAGTGTGTGTATGTCCGATTAAACTAGTCCGAACCCCTAGCCGACGATAAAAGGAAAGCAAAACTAATTAATGACGCGGATTTATTAAAAAAAGAGACATTGGAAAAATTCAAGAAAAATGAACAACACAATTTTCACTGATAAGCGAACAGGCACCATAAATATTTTACGATGACACAAAAAGAAAAGAAACAATCCCGACAAACCTTTACCAAAAATCCCAATGTGGGCGAAGCATCATAAAATTAGTGGCATACAAAATATGGCAAAGGCAGCAAAAAGTCCCACCTTCCCCCGTGAATTCCAACTTAAGACTGAGCCAAAAATTTAGCGTGCGCGCCTTTTATAGTGCGCAATTAGCTAGTCAAGCCAGAGACTGTACACAAAACCTTGCATTGACTGGTTGCATAGAGTTTCTCTAATTTGAATAGACATTGGCTGAAATAGTAGAAATATCTTCACAGACTACCCCCTCTTTTGAAACGCGCGACCCCGCCGCGGTCAAGGGCACAAGGGTTAATAATAAAACAGAATTAACCTACGTACCCTAGCTACTAGTAGAGATAAAACGCGTTTTAGATGACAACAGCAAAAGATAAAAATTTGCGTGTCCCTCAGGCCCGGGTTCCTGGGGACACTATTCGGGCCCCACACAACACATACACATAGGGGATTCCGAGACACAGATAAAGATACTCCGGAACATACCGGGACACGTACTAACATATACACGGAATACACCGACTACACATAAACGAAATACGGCTTGGGAAACCCTTGAGCCACGACAGGATCACACGAAACAAAAGAGAAGGGTACTCCGGGAGACCCCATCCCAATTTTGAACCCACTCCGGAAGACACTATGTCGGACCAACATGTACATTTACAGAATACTCAATATACGACACTCCGGAATTGCATACAACAAACGAAACATTCGGAAATAACCTACAAAATACTTACTACCGGAGCAAGACAAGTACAAAAACATAGAAAATACTTCTGCATCTCAAAGATATACATTAGAGTGGAAAAAGGGAAAACCAGCTACAATAGACACTATACTGGACAAAATTTAACACAACAAACAGTAGAAAGACAGATGTGATGCCTAGAAACGTAAAAACGATGAAAATTTGTACTCCGGTGGGACCTAACTACACTATAAAACTCCTCCGAGAAAGGTTTTACATGGTTTTATAGAACTCCGGGAAAGATTTCATACAATTACACAGTGCTCCGGACAAGTCGACCATATAGCAACAATAGATTGTGAAGACTCCGGGAGAGCCTCCACCGGAGTAGACATATTATACGAATCTGAATAAATGCCGACCAAATACTAAGGCTATTGCGACGGAAAATTTATAGAAATTTATGAGAAATTGCGCGAAAAGAGCAAAATGACATACGCGTACACAATCCAGGGAAGCCTCCCCCGGAGTAAGCATATTATGCGCGAATCGTATTAAATGCCAATATAAAGCTGCATAAAAGTAAAGCACACACATGGAAATTTAGCTGCACCGACAAAAATGGCAAAAATATAGGGCATAGATGACAGTAACAAAATTATGCATAGTAAACCCGCGGTATAAGGAACAGTAGTAAAAACAAAACAAAACAGTTAGGAAAAGGGTAACATACGACATATATAGGACGGACTAGCCGAACTAGAGGGCACCCTTTTGAAAGAATCTTGACCGAAACTGCGAAAATAGAAGGAGAAAGTTTGAAAGATCAATAAAATTTAAAAAGATAATCATCAAGCGAAAACCCCGTAAAGTAGAAACCCCAATGTATTCCCCCCAACCTGGTAAACCTATCAGACAAAATAAAGCAGAGAAATGGAATGAAAAAACACAACACGAGTTAGAAAAGATGGGAAAGGGGGAGGGGGAGCGAGCGAGTAGGGGGAACCGGAATGCACAATAATCACACAATACAGACTGATATAATAAAAGTTCAAAGTTAATAGGCCAGGGAGGCCGCCAAGAACCATGCCGTCGGGGGGAGACCCCACAGCAACCATCGGACCGACCTCCGGAAGGGGAGCGGGCGCCCCACGGCGCAAGCCGCTCCGGCCCCAAGAACAAATCACCGGCCAACCAACTAACCAGGCCCACCATCACCAATAACCAGGCCAGCAGACTAAACAGGCCTTTCGCCAACCACGGAATCGTCCGGGTCCTAGACAAGCATACGGGACATAAAAATTTCACACAACATATATATAGTGGCAGAAAGGGGAACTCGCCGCCATAGAGGGACTGGGGGGGAGGGAAGGGGAAGTATGTTACAGTAAACAAAGACAAACAAAAAAGGAGTAAATACAGCATAATATATGGATTAACATACGGCACAAGGGCCTACAATAAACAAAATAGCATCATTATATAAGGCACGTATGCCACAGTCACGAAATAAGGCACATAGGCCGATACAGTACATCATAAAGGCCCGATTAATTTAGGAGAGAGGGGGCGCAAGCCTACGGCTACTGCAGCCCGGAGAGTGTCCAGACAACCAGCGACCATAGACTGCGCCGAAAATCAAAGAAAGCGAGAAATTAAACTACGGAGTCTAAAATGCCGGTCCGGGGTTGACCGCCCACCCTTGCCCGGCCAGCAGCCAGACACAGGCGACGAGCAACCACGGACCCGCCGAGGGACGGTACAGTGGAATACCCCCGGTACTATTACCTGAGTAAAATGACCGTTAAATTTGTGTGAAAAAGTGAAATAAGAAGGTAAAAAGGCTGAAAGAATTTGAAAGAATACGAGGTAAAACAAGTCCTCGAGTACCCTCCAGCAGACCCAAGTAAACATTCGCAAGAATTTAGAAAATTTAGGCAATTATTTGTCGTAGCAGAAGAGTGAAACACGGAAAGCAAAATCATCTTAGAAAAAAAAATCACAAGAATTTCACGAAAAAGAAGGTGGTTCAGGGTACTCGAGCAGTTAGACATCTTTATCTCCCCAAAACCACACCTAGCAGGTTAGTAGATGAAAACAAGCAAACACCCCTGCCAGTACGGGCCAAGGACGTACGTACGACCCGCATCGCGTACATGATGAGCCGGTGCCAGTCCGGAATCCCGGAGGTCCCAAACAACTAATTTCTGCAACAATAAAGAGAAAAGCTTCCAACGGTGAAATATGCAATTTTTTCGTGACGAATTTTTTTCGAAGCATTACGTGTTCTCATGTTAAAATTTACCGCGAACTGGGACTCCTGCTGGACCAGACGAGGGATCCTTAGCCCCACAGCGCAGAACCGCGGAGCCCCCGACTGATCAACAAGAGACAGTTCGCGCGAGCGTCAACCTGGTTTTAGAAGCCAAATACCCCATTTGCCCCCCAGTACCGAAAGGTCCCGGCTCATCATTCTCACTAGAGTCACACTTGCCTTTAAAACTGAGTTTTTTCCCAAACAAAGCAAAAATCATTTTTGGACAAACAAAGAGTTTTCAAACAAGCATAAGGATTCGCGAACCCAACCCCACATTCAATACAGTACAAACATAGTGCACAAATACCATATATCCGGACCTGGACCCGTACCGGCAACCCAAGGGGATAGGAACCTAAAACACAAAACAAAAAGAATTAGTTACATATTAGCAAAAGTTCAGATTAAGAATTGGAAACTGATTAAAAACAAGGTTAATTAGGCATAAACGTATAAAACAGCACGAATCTAGCCGGACCAAGTAGTTAACAAGGATGTGAAAGAGACCCCGAATGCCCTCCGGGGGAGTCCAAAGACCCTCCGGTAAAGTTTTCAAGATTTATGTAAGCCCAAAATAAAGTTATTAATATTATTTTAGAGAAAATCGGTTTGAAGAACAAGCCGCTGAAGAGTCTCTGGAAAGACGAATTCACAAATAAATTCAAATAAATAAATAAATTCGGAATAAGGGTAGTACGGAAGGCATCTGAGTCTCAGACGTTAATTTCGTTAAACACATTAAAACAGAAAATTAACAACTACTAATAAGTTTCCCACAACGTTGATCTTCCATGCAAATTTTCCCCTTCGTTTGACTAGAAATAAATTTTGCCCTGAACCGACCTGCACGCCATGGTCGGTCCAGGAAACTTTTGTGTGAAAACAAACGTGAGAATTAATTGTCATGCTTTTCCCAAACCCACCCAATTCTGCTAACAAAAATGTAAATTTCGTGCTAAAGGTCAAATGTGTCCCCTTCCCCGAAAAAAGAGCGCGTCGGGCCGTCTGCAGCCAGCCCAGTGCACCCCAGTAGCAAATCCAAACGATTCTTACCAATCCTATCGAAAACTTAAGTTGATCCTGGTTTGATTCCATGCACTGATTCACTCCGGAAAATCGTCCAATGTGTACCGCCAATGGTTACTCCTTGGAATCATCCAATCAATGGCGGGAAAGATTGAACCTTAAATTGTAAATAAAACAAGTGCAAGTGTGGAGGTAAAGGCAAATCGTGACCGGTTAGCCGTGCGTAAAAGCTACAAAACAAAACGTAAAACAATTATAATGGTGACCTGAAAACCAAAGTGAAAGTGAAAATTAGTGTTTGTTAGAAACTAACTGAAACAGGCAATAGTACCGGAGGTATGAAAGGCAAAATATGAAAGCTCCGGAAATGTATAAAATTCAAAAAAATTTAAATCGAACTGAAATATAAATCGTATGTATTTGATTCAAACGAAAAATAAAGTAGACAAGTTTAGAAAATAATTTTTTCGTGGACATACAAAAGTTAATTTTCAGCAAATTAATCGGGCTAAGCAAACAACATACTAATCATGCGGAATAACGATTCTGGGTTTACCCCCTCTTTTGAAAATTTACTTGGGGCAGGGCAGGTTGGCAGAAATGACTGGTTTACTGCAGATGGTCCCAATATACTGCGTTGAAAGAGTCATCCTGCATTTTTTCTCAGGTATAAACGGGTTCAAAAAGCAGGTCGGACCCCGGACAGCAGGGGAGGAGGGGGCCGGAGCCAAAACCTCCGAGGGCGGGGGTGTCCCCAGATTTACACACATCACCGCAGGCGCATCGGCACACCAATTTGCAACAAATTCCGAGTAAATTTCGGCTGATGACAATAATGGGTGGCGTATTCCTTGCATATTCACCTCATTCGTAGAAAATAACAAATCCCAGTGAAAACTTTTCATGAAATCAGTGCCTATAAGCATCTCACGAGAAAAGTCAGGAGCCATATGAAAAGACCACCCATATTCTTTATGCCCCACCGTGAAAATGACGAAAACTTTAGCAGAAATTTTTAAAGGTGCGTTGTTAGATGCCACTGCTGTGATAGGATCCGGTTTATAAAATTGAACATTGGCGCCCCCCTTCAATATCCTCTTAACTGTCCGGGGACTGATAATGGATATGCATGCCCCAGAGTCGATAATAGCCAAAATTTTGGTCCCCCCGGAGGTGGCGACTATGGCTGGCATATTGTCTGCTGCCGCCAGTACTTGGTCGGATTCGATTCCGGTGGACTCTCCCGGAGTTACTGCATCTGATGTTGGACCTCCCATTTGGGGTTTTTCTGGCTCCTGTAGTGCCGTTGGACTGACAGGTTCTTCAGTTTCTGTCCCTACTGAAATAGTTTCGGGCCGGTAGCAGCAAGGGGCAGTCGCGCCCCCGAGTATGGGAGAAAACTCCGCGGTCCATGAGGGAGGAGGCAAAAAAGTTTGGGGAAAATGTTATACGTTTAGAAAATGGCTCTGTAAATAATTCAGTCCATAGTCAAAATTCGGGTATTTTGGTCGACGGGGAGGTTTCGAATCCAAAAAATATCCCCGTACCCCATATGGAACAGAAAATTGGTGGGGGGCAATATCTCCGGGTCCCCATTCAATCAGTCAAAAATTCATCAAACCAAAACTTGTTCGGGGGAGCTCAAATTGCTTGCTTGGATTTACACAGTGATTTTGTGGCTCCGAATCGCCTGACAACTCCGGTGGGGGCTTTGCAGCCGGAGGGACACCACCCGCCTGTGTCCTGCCACTGGGAGGTCAAGGGCGAGGTGTTGCCCCCTTCCGGTGAAGGTCGCCCCCAGGGAGGCCTGCCTCTGGTACAACAAAGTTTAGCTGCGGGCCCTCCCCCAGGTTTTTGCGTACAACCGGAACATACGTATATTCAACAAACTACGCTTCCGCGATCGTCTCCGGGACCCCTACCCTCCCCTCCCCCGCTTCAGATGCCCCTACCCTCCCCTCCCCCGCTTCAGATGCCCCTACCGTACTCTGTTAACAACGTCGGGAAAAAATACGGAATGTCGGAAATTTCCCGTCACTCTACTCCGGACTCTATGCAAACCACGGATATTTCGGTTTTAAAATTTGAGTCGAGCTTATTTCGTTATTATCTGGAAGTTTTGAGGGATGTGCCCCGTTATGACCCAAAATACGCCTATTTTGAAGACTGGCTACCCCAATTTGAGTCAGCCGTAGCCGTTCATAGGGTTCCCGGGGACCAGTGGGGACGTCTTTTGTGGAATAAATTGTCCGGGAAAGCCCAAATTTTTGCAGCCAAATGCGGACCAAAGGTCGTCGAGTCTTACGAAGACTTTTTGGAACTATTAAAATTACAGTTTCCAAAACCACAGCGTTCGTTTCGGGTGCGGCTTTCGGCATTTGCACACCGGAAGCAGCTCCCCAACGAATCAGTACGTCATTATATTTCCGAATTGCAGGCAATGGCCCTCGACCTTTGGGATACGCAGGAGGAGCGGGAACAAGAATGTGTTCAGCAGCTCTTTGCAGGGGTCCAAGACAAATTTGCTTCCGCTTTGGCTTCTCTTTTTGTTGATGAACAGCCCACTATGCAAGATGTTCGCCGGGTCATAGACCGTTTGGAGTCACGGGAGGCACGCCCCCCGGAGGGAGACACTCTCTCCTATGACTTGCCAATTTATTATGTGGAGGAGGGGGGCACCGCTAAAAAACCGCAACCTCAAAAAAATTCCGACATTCCATCACAGTCAAACTTGGAAGTCGCAGCTTCTCGTCTGGGGTTCCGAGAATGAAAAACTGGTGTGAACTGCATATCCAAGAAGCCTTGAGTAAGTGGGATGAAGAAAAAAAGCAAAAGTTTTATGCCCCGTGCAAATACTGTAAAAGACGTGGTCACCCACCGGAAAAATGTTGGGACCGTTATCCGTCCAAGGCTCCCCCGGGCTATAAAAACCGTCCTTCCCCAGAAAGAGAATTTGAGCCTATGGGAGGGGGAGGGGTTCCGTTTCTGACCTGCCGGGAGAGTGTCCCGACAACGCCAGGCGGAACTGCAGCATTTTGTTCAAAATTTTGTTGAAAATTTGGACCCATGAGAGGGGAAGGGGTTCTATTCTCGACCTGCCGGGAGAGTGTCCCGACAACGCCGGAGGAGACCCGAAGAGACCGGAACGAACTAGTATTTTGAGGGGGTTGAGCCCCTACACCCACTTGAACAGACTGAACGGGGTACTGATTTTGAGGTGTAGCAGAATTTAGAAGTTGTTGGGGAAGGGGGGGTCTCTCTCCAGCTTGCCCGGACAACGGCCCAGACACACTGTTAGAGGCAGCCCCATTCCCCAAAATATTTGGGGGTGGAGGTTAATTTTGAAGTTGTTGGGGAAGAGGGGGTCCCTCTCCAGCTTGCCCGGACAACGGCCCAGACACACTGTTAGAGGCAGCCCCATTCCCCAAAATATTTGGGGGTGGATGTAAATTTTGGGGGAGGGGAGGTCCCGAATTATTTTGAGGGAGGGGAGGTCCCGAACTATTTTGGGAGGGAATAATTCCCCCCGATCTCCGACACCCCGGTAAAAAATGTTTCCAGTTTCGGTTAAAAAAATTATCAAAAAGGGCTGGTGCCTGATTTTGAGACAATTCTGAAAATAAATGAACAGTTTTATTTTTAAAACGTTTTAAAGTCCGGGTAAACGGACGAGAAAAGTCGGACATACTACTCGCCTGTGAAAACGGTCGCCAGTTGTAGAAATTAGACTGAGTTATCTCGAAATTAGGTAAAAGATTGCAGGTTCTGTGAGTGTGTGTATGTCCGATTAAACTAGTCCGAACCCCTAGCCGACGATAAAAGGAAAGCAAAACTAATTAATGACGCGGATTTATTAAAAAAAAGAGACATTGGAAAAATTCAAGAAAAATGAACAACACAATTTTCACTGATAAGCGAACAGGCACCATAAATATTTTACGATGACACAAAAAGAAAAGAAACAATCCCGACAAACCTTTACCAAAAATCCCAATGTGGGCGAAGCATCATAAAATTAGTGGCATACAAAATATGGCAAAGGCAGCAAAAAGTCCCACCTTCCCCCGTGAATTCCAACTTAAGACTGAGCCAAAAATTTAGCGTGCGCGCCTTTTATAGTGCGCAATTAGCTAGTCAAGCCAGAGACTGTACACAAAACCTTGCATTGACTGGTTGCATAGAGTTTCTCTAATTTGAATAGACATTGGCTGAAATAGTAGAAATATCTTCACACCTGCTTAACAGTGGTTACTTGTGATATAGTCACGCGTTTCCGATAATAGTTCTTGAATTTGAGTCATTAGTTTGATCACTATGTTGTTTACTTACCTCTACTCGGCCAAATAGTTCAGTTGGCTCTCTTGAAATGGATGATTCTAAAACCCAGTACTACGAAGAACTGTCAAACTTTTATTCCTCACATCCAGCGAAAAAGCCCCTGACACGGGATGAACTTAATCAAAAGATCTTTCTGCTGGAACAGGTCAAAACAAAAAAAGACAAGAAGACATCAGCTGAATACCACTTGTCAAAAGTTTATGATATCATTGATCTCCGCGAATTCCGCTGACTCTGCTGTACCATAAGATTGGCAGCTCGCATTTGCCCTTGGATTGAACCATTTCTTTCTTTTTGTATCACTGCCTCACGATGGCAGTGATTGCACACACTGTTTATAGTGCATGCAACGTGGCAAGGGATTCCACATTTTTCACATACAACCTGGGTCAGCCATACCTTAAGTCTTGATAGTTCAAAATCCATTGATATTTTACGCCACAATTGTCCTGCGCAGGTTGCGTTCTGTAGTCAATTAGGTCAACCTGAGAACGAGAAAGAAATTCGGTTGTCACAATAGGCTTGGATACGCGTGGACGTTTTCTTTTTTGACGCTTCATTTGGCAAACAGGGCAAAGCTTTGTCAAAATTTCAACTGCAATTTTCGGTACAGAATATTGCGACAGTTGCTGCAAGATTTTGTCTCTCCCGCCGTGACCAAGGTTACAATGGCTTGAGTAAATTTTATCAAAAATGTCCTCGAATGCAACGATGTAGACAACATTTTCTCCCTCCGTTTTAGGTTTCTTCACCAACTTTTTACCTTCGCGGAGATCAATGATATCATAAACTTTTGACAAGTGGTATTCAGCTGATGTCTTCTTGTCTTTTTTTGTTTTGACCTGTTCCAGCAGAAAGATCTTTTGATTAAGTTCATCCCGTGTCAGGGGCTTTTTCGCTGGATGTGAGGAATAAAAGTTTGACAGTTCTTCGTAGTACTGGGTTTTAAAATCATCCATTTCAAGAGAGCCAACTGAACTATTTGGCCGAGTAGAGGTAAGTAAACAACATAGTGATCAAACTAATGACTCAAATTCAAGAACTATTATCGGAAACGCGTGACTATATCACAAGTAAGCACTGTTAAGCAGGTGTTGTTTTCTAAGGTTGGTTTTAACTTTTTGCTCTAATGAATGAAAAGAAAGACGAGGATGAAAATAAAGAAAATAAAATTAAATGCATAGTTTGAATTAGGGTGGAAATCTGCTATAAAATTTGTGGATGTACGTGTGTAAAAAGTAGCAGGAATGCAATCTGCCCAAAGCGACTCAGGCAGATTGCAATCTTCCTGAAAATTGCAGGCGAATAGCGTGCTAGGCACACATTTACAGCAGAATGTCAGCAGCCTAGGCGGATTGCAATCCGCCTGCAATTTTCAGGAAGATTGCGATCTGCCTGAGACTGCTATCTTCCTACGACATATCCAACCTCACAATAACCGAAATTATTTTTAATCACTGTAATCTTGTTTGACTCTTTTAATAAGAAATAAAAATGCTCTTCTGGAGCATGAAAAAGTAATATGGGTGATGGTGAGGTTGTAAAATCAAAAGAGGACTAGTCTTTAAAGTGATTAATATGGGGCTAGGTTCAAAAATAAAAGAAGGACTAGGTTGTGAGCGAATTAATATGGGCACAGCTTCGCCGAAGCGTCATACGCTATGTATTATCAGCGCGTTACATCCGATGCGCGCTATCAGCTGACCCCCCCTCCATAAACTGTCAACGAAATTCGCCCGCTATGCTTGCACGCAACAGATGCACTTTGAACCAACTGAATAGTTGTGTTTTCGTTCTACAACGTGCAAACATAGCGCGCAAATTCGCTGTGATAAGAGGGTCTGGTTTATGGGGGGGAGGGGTCAGCCGATAGCGTGCAGAGGATGTAGCGAGCTGACAATATATAGTGTGTGACGCTTGTCATACTCCTATGTATTATGTACTCTTGGTATTAGTTAGTTTATTAGTATATTATAGGCAACGTCATCTCCTTTATCGCTCAACCACTGTTGAAGTCGTGCATTAAAAAGTTCTTTCGATTTATCCATGCCGGCCATTGCTAGGCATATCGAGTGAACAAGTAGCAGTTAGTTGATATTAAATGGCAGTATATGACGCCATAAGTATAATTAGTTTTCAAAATGCTTCTTATTCTGTTTACTACATTTTTTACAGTAGCAGATATCATGTCTCCACTGAGCTGAAAACGTTTAATAAGGATGAAATAGCGTAAATTTAAAAAAACATCGATGACCTAATAATTGACTATATGCAGAATAAAGTGGCAATGTACTGTGCTAATATCTAAACGCGAAATTTCTACACCAAACGGTTAGTTCAAGACAGAAGAAAACGTTCATGAGACTTTGAGCAAATCTTCTCCCGGACTTCGAAAATTCGCATAAAATCAGCGGCGCCACGGGAAATACCCTCGTATAGATATTAACGAAATAGGTCCAAAATAGATTTACACCAAGATGTAGCCGACTTGCTTTTATACAGCGCTCAAACTTTTGGTAGCAGAAAAATTCTTTTTCATTTTCCTATGTTTAACACATGTCGGGCTCACCTTTGGAGGGCTATTGTGAATGATAGAAGAGTTTTGCAACAAACGCACTTGTCTTGTTTTGAGAACCCATGGGGACTACAAAATATGTGAAAATGAGAAAAATCGGAGATGGTCAAAAACTCGCGACCCCCTCCCCTTAAGTTGTTTATCTGATAAACAAGGCATATATTCAAAAATCTGGCCCTAAATTTCGAAATTGCAAGTGAGTGTCAAGTCAGAACAGATAAGTGACGTATGGCGATTCACACATACACGAAACGCACTACACGAAAGAGAGCCGCAAGCTTCGCCTCTGCACGTCACACACATGATTGACAGGTCTTCCCAGAACTCCAAAAGTTTCCCAAATTCCAAATCAGTCGTGGTTTGGTTGCCCTACGATACGGTTGTGCTTTCTACGCCTTGTTTTGACTTGCTCAATTGTGCGGATTTTGTGACCGAGGGCCTACGGGAGAGACCGGTCTGTCTAGGATTGTTCTGTGGTCTATTTTGAGAGACCTGCTATTACTTTGTTTTACTCACTGGGACCAGCCACGACTCTGTTCTATCTTTACGCAATTACTGATATTACTTACATCCGATTTTCCATTTTTTGCCTCCTTACCTTTCCTGCCAGTTGGGTTGACCTGTCACCGGATCTACACTACATATTTGGATTAGGAGCCTCAAGGTAACTTGGATCTGTAAGTTGGGAATACACAAAAATATAATACCGAGCTATTGAGACTTTCAAGAGTTTTTTTCTAAACGTTGAGGATTGTTGCATTACCTCATTGTTTACTGATGTTGTCTATGCCTGTAGTATATATTGCCAGTACCTATGCATTGTAACTTCTTATAATAATATTGCAATTAATCTAACTATAATTTAAACATCGTGACTGTGACATTAAAATAATACTTTTATTTAGTTAACCTTACCTCTAGCTTAACCTGCGTCAAAGCGAGCGAGTGATTAGAGTTTAGATTGAAGTTATTTTGTATTGAAGGTATTTTATTGAAGTTTATAATTTATGAATTAACCTGCGAAAACAGCTCAGTCGCCTTAACTTAGCATTGTTAATCTATGACCCCTGCAATCATGAAGGTAGAGAATTTATCTAAAAAGGGAGAAAACGACCCCCCCAACAGACCTTTTTGTTACATTTAATTTAAATATTGATCATGTTTTCTTATATTTTAGTTATTCTCCACTTTCCAAAGGATAACAGTTGTTATTCTATTATTTCTGAAATTCGTTTGCTCATTCGCCTACTTGTAGCAGACTATGAAGTTGTGTCTGCAAAAGTTAACTTTGTTCTAGTTCAAAAATTAACGGCGCGGAACAGCCATAATAACTATAATCGTAGCATGCAACTTTCCATATGTTTTGTGGCGAACACATGGTATGGTGTACCATTGCTTGATGAGATAGTTTTGCAATTTCCCTAATGTCTGGAGGTAACTAGGTGATATTTCAAAGTGTAACCAATTAATTAGTAACTTTTAGTTAATTGCAACTTTGCACGCAAACATGTCAACATGTTGTGGTTTCAAAGCCGAATGCTAAACCTAAAAGTTTTGACTGCTCTCCGTAATCAGTGAGTAGTGCCAAAGTACATCTGGACAGGGACGCTAAATCTAACTGAGTTACTAACTAACTAACTAAGTTATCTGACTGACTAATTAGAATTCCAGGTTTCAGTTTATTACCAGGCAACTGGATGAGTGGTGGTGAGCTCTACCAAATTCAGTAAGGTGAGTTGCAAGCACATTATTCTCTTTATCATAGAGCGGGAAGAGCTCGGAGTGGGTAAACATGAGCAAATTTCTCAGATGTGTTTGCCAATAAAAGGGCCACATTTTACAGTTGGCTCAAAATTGGAAAGTTTTAATTAGAATAAGTTTCATTGGTCTAGTTTTGTTGGCCTGCCAGGCGGCCGCACGGCTCAGAGTAGAGCCAATCCGCCGGACATGCCCTCCGGGGAGCCAAGACATTTTCGGCTGGGCGGTCGTGCCATCCTGGTCAGAAACAGCCAGGCCGGTCTACTGATTTGATTTTATCTGCTATGCATGACCAGGAACCGCTTGTACGCATCATCTAGTAAAGGATTGGAGAAATATACAAAAATAGAGCAGAACAGATACCGGCCGATCAATGTTGACTGCTGGCCCGGCGGGTAACGCATAAGCCCGGACTGTCAAAGTCAATAACACTGCTTTGATTTTAGTGCAAATAATTCAATGTAAGTAATTCCAATTAATAATTGGTCCCAGTTTAAATGTTCTCAGATTTCCGGATCGAAATTATGAACAACGGAAAGCTTTGGATTTTATTGGACAGCCCGCATCTACACAGCGTGTATTTAATTTAAGAAATGAAATTGTCGGTTCAGCACCACTCAATAATTCCGGCCTCAGGTGGTTTTGAACCCGCTATTCCCTCATGTAGGCTCTCTCTGCCAGCTGAGCTTTTGAGGCAACAGTCGCACCAAGCTAGAAGGAGTTCGTTCGTACCGCATGCGTCTCACAAAACGAACAGACACACGCATAACGTCTTCAGCAATTGCCTGTTTTAATTAACCAAAATATTTAGTTCCTGCTAAATATCTATGTTGTGTTTTCAGAACATTTGAGAAAAGAATAAAATGGAAAAATTGAAATCGTTCGCCGGTGAGACAACCATTCACGGGATTTCTCACTGTGTTTTTGCTGCCAAAAAACCAATTTCGTTTCTTTGGGGAACCTTTCTACTGGCTTCCGTGTTCGTAGTTTCCTATGAAGTTGTGATCAAATCTCTACTCTACAGAGACAGTCCCACCTCCTTTCAAACCGATCGAGAGTATTTGAGCCAGTTTTTCAACCTAAGCTTCTGTTCCAGTGCCTGGCTTGATTTGGAAAAATTGGAGGGATTAGGTCTGGGACCAAGTCATCAGGAATATCTAGAGTCGTTGTTCATAAACAAACCGGGCAGCCAATCAGACGCCAGTGCAAAACAAGAAATTATTGCTGAAATGAAGAAACTAAATTTAACAACTATCGGGCCATTTTTGCACCGCGTCAGCTACGATGCTGGAGATCTTTTCAATATCACTTTGCTCGCTGAAGAACCGTACAATATAGCAGGCACAGAACGGTTCTTCAACGAATTTGGTATCTGCTATCGAATTATCAGTCACGACTACCAGAATGATTTGGGCGAAGTGCCAGCCTTGGCAAAGTCTGGCGAAAAGGTGATGCTGATGCCAAGCAAAGGATCCCAGATTTATTTCACTATCGGAGACGACATGCACGCCTTTACTCCGGTTCAGCTCTCAGTGACCGATACAACGGTAATCGAGCTGAGCGTTGATCATCACAGTCTTTTGAATAAATCCAAAAGTCCATGCCAAAGTGAACCACTTGAGGCAAGACAAAGTTGCGATGTTAGATGTAGCACGGTTTACTTAGCGTGCATGAAAGATTGTGATAGTTTCAGTGAAGACAAGGCATTGGACAACATGTGTGACAAAATGGGATTCATGGACAACAGCAAGGAAAAGGATTGTGGAAAGCAGAAAAAGCAATGTGCACATCTTTGCTTACCCTACTGTGAAACCTACCAATTTCATAGGTCAGTCAATACACATCGCAGCAGCAACACAGGTAACGACCAGGACCCTCCAACAACAGATGAAACAGAAAGCAAAGCTCCGCAACAAATTCAGACAGATAATGAATCGTTCGACGAAATTGAAAATCTTAGCCGAGATCAATCGGTCTTTGGATCGGCAGATCAAATGAAGCCAGGTGGTGTTCTGCAGCAACCTGGAAAAAGATCAAAGAGAAGCCCGACGATTGATGATAGTGCGCATATTAGGATAATCCTAATGTCACGCCACCGATACATACAGCAGAATGAAGAGTACTACATCTATACAACGACAAGCTTTCTCAGCGAGTTGGGTGGGATCATTTCATTGTTCACTGGAGCGTCGGTTCTTTCCGTTCTACATTTACTTCTGTTTTGGATATACCACAGCAAAGGGAAGCCAAACAATGACAGTGACGAATTTGCAGTGAATTAGTAGTAATGAAAGTAAGGAACCTCGTCCAAATTCAAAGCGTATATTACAACCGTCTAATTTCTACCGTATATACGGTTTCATAAGGCATCTACGCTTTTAAATGAAACACGTTTTTGTAGCGGGTCTCAAGACTACGCTCACAAGTGCGCATATGCAGCGCGCTAAGAAGCAGAAAGCAACACTAAGCTGGCTTGGCTGCAGCCTTTTGAAAATATGCTGAGAAAGCTTAAAAACATGAATACAACCTACGGTTGATATAAACGTTTTATTATTCGCTTTTAAAGCAAACTACGGTAGTAATATACGCTTTGAATTTGGACGAGGTTCCTAATGATGGACTGCGTACATTTAATTCAAGTTTGCACTTTGCCCTTTAGCACTCTGCTTACACTTTGCAGTTTTTTCTGCAGCATGAAAGATTTTGAGTACATCTTGTCCTTATACCGAGCTTTGCGTAAATGCGGAAAGGCAAGTTTAGGATGAGCAGTATGTTGACCGTAATAATGATTGCAGATTGAAGAATATTCATTCAGGCAAAAGCACTCCTGGGGCCTATTTCATAAAACTACATTAGTTACATTACATTTCCAACATTAAAATGTAGCTACATTACATTTGCTACATTTTTGGGTTTCATAAAACAAATGTAACTTTTACAATGTAATGTAACTACATTACATTTGGGAAATCCCTTTTGACGTCATTTTATCACGTTTTTTATTTTGTGTTGCTACAATGTAACTACATTGTGGCTACAATGTAATTACATTGTAATTACATTGTAAGTACATTGTAGTTACATTGTAGTTACATTGAAATACATTTTATTGTTCACTACGTAATGTATTATTTCCAACAGCTTCATATTTTAAATTAAAAATTATATAGCTATTAGTACGCACAATAAAGAATGCGTAGCTACATTACGTAAATAAAATAAATAAATACGTAAATAAATAATTAAATCTAAATTTATGAAAATTTCACTAATTCTTAGAAACATCGAGGCAGTACAGATTTTCTAATAAAGTGTCATTTTGCGTATTGTAAAACTTTCTCATGTCTTCTTTACAATCGTAAAGTTCATTCATGGTTTAAAAAGTCCTTTTATTAAAGATTTTAACGAGAAAAACACCACTTTATCGTGGTCTTGACCACAGTCAAAAATGTAATTACATTTTGCCTGGAAATGTAATGTAAAATACCTAAAATACTTTTATGCAACTAAGATAATGTAACTACAATGTAGTTACATTTTCTGCCTATTCAAAACACTATGAGAACTACTACATTGTAATGTATAAAATACAATGTATATTGTAAGAATGTATATGAAACCGAATTTCAACTACATTGTTACATTGTAGTTACAATGTAACAAATGTAATGTATATGAAATAGGCCCCTGACTTATAATTCTTAACTCCAGCTCTCACTCTGTTTACTGACCAAGAGTACATAATAATTAAAAGTGTGACGCTTACTATTGGTCTGACCATACTGACCATATGTGGACAATACCTCAACCCAGCTGAGTTGTTGCACTGCTCGCTGCAAATACAGAAATTTGTAAGTTCACTTGCAGACGAAGGCATTTTGAAGGATCTTTGTGCCTTTCACATGGAATTTCGCATGTACCTAACGGTGCAACCAAATTTCTGTGAACGCTGCGGTGCGGGAACTTAAATTGCCACAGATCACAACTCGGTCCTTCGGCTCAACGTAGCATCTGGTTTGGTTAAGCCGAACAAGCTCGCAACCAACAACTGACTGTATTTAAAACTCAAAGTCTGCAATAGAGACACTGCTACCGTTTTGCCGTTTGCTAAGGAATGACAATCTGAAAATAAGTGTTTGCAAGAAATATTTTGCAATGTCCAATTTGAATCGTTTCTTCCCTTCCTTCTTTTCCCTCTCCTTCTTTTTTCTTTGCTTTCACCACGTCATTGTTATTGTAATGATGTTTAAAATGCACTGATCTATCTTACATTAATATAATCATATTAACTTTCGTATTAACATTGACTAAAGCTATCAGAACTTTTGCACAATATCCAAAAGTTCTTCTGTCTCATTTGCATCCATGTCTCGAGCACAATCGACCGAACTTTCACCCGAATCTTTTGGTTTAGCCGGATCTGCAACTAAGCTAAGAACTTTCTTTACCATATCCTTGCTCGTCTGTTTATTGTAATGGTTGCAAATGTAATGCACAACTCTATCACCTGCGGTAGTCAGTGTATTTGGGTTAGCACCGTGCTGCAGCAACAGAAACATAATTGCTGCGGTATCTTTGTTTGGTGTGGAGTTGCAAAGCTCCTGTAACGGTGTTTGACCCTTCTTTGACTGTATGTTAACGTTAGCTCTATCTGCAATGAGCAGTTGTGCTGCTTCCAAACTGCACTTATTGCATTCTTGTCGACAAATTAGGTGCAAAAATGTTTCTCCGTCATTAGTCTGAGCATTAATGTCAAATTCTGGGCGCAGTAGGAGGGGTATTGTCTCCAGAATTGCCGCATTTTGCTTCCTGCCACAAAGATAGTGCAAAGGAAGTTCCCCGCGTTTATTTTTGATGGTACAATCAGCACCTCGTGATAATAACTGTTCGACCGTTTGTTTGAGGAATGCAGTTTCAATGGAGCAAATGTAGTGTAGGGGAGTATTTCCAGATTTGGCCGGAGTATTAATACCGGCAGATGTGTCCAAAAGTGCCAAAAATGCTTCATAAGTGGTGTCGTTGAAGACACTGTAACAGAGAAAACTAAGAGCTGTACTCCCAAAGTTATTCTCAATAGAAGCATCTGCGCCGGCTTCTAGCAGCATTTTAATTGCGGCTAACTGAAGTTCGTCTATTTTCCCCCGACACAGCATCTGTAAGGCCGTTTCACCTTCCGATGTCGGCGCGTTGACATCACTGCCATGTTGCAGGAGAAAAGACATTCTCTCAAACATTATTTTGCGCTCAAGAGATTTCCTAGAATGCCGTATGGCTGCAAAATGCAGTAGCGAATGATTAGCAAAAAACTGCTGACCCAGAATAGCACTGGAGTTATTGTGATCTTTATCCTTGAATAGCGTTTGCAGTGACTGCCACAAGGGTACATTAAACAAGATGTGAGCTGTTCCATAAATGTTTGTCTGTCGAGAAGCCAAACTATGTGCATAGAAAATTGATAGGATTTTCCATCGATTCAATATAACTCCATCCGAAGCGCCGATATCGATGATTTTCTTCCACAAGTCAGAGAGCTGCGCAACCACTGGCAAAATTCGTCGTCAGCGACGAAAAAGGTGTTCTTAATTTAAACCAGGGCTCGAAGTATGCCAGCCAATCGCTTCCAATCCCTCCCATTGACGACCCGCCTGACATCCGATTGTTCGGCGAATCGCTGAACCGACAGTTTGATCATTGCTGATCGGGTATCGGTATTGACCGGGTTGGTAATCACGTCATAGAATATCTCCACTGCAAAGCACTGTAGACGCGTTTCCACTGGCAGATTTCGGCAATCCACCAACTGATTGGCCAGGTGATGAGCTTCTTCCAATCGTTTCAAAGCGTCCCGCCATCGGTCGCCAGCAGCGGTTAAAACTAGACTTACAAAACTGGAGGTCAAAGCTAGTGTCGTAATATCCGATGACTGACTGGTCAGGCTGTTATCGGTCAGAAGTTCTTCGACTATCAGAATTCCTTTGTGAAACTCTGTCACCATGCCGGATGCTTGGGCGCTAAAACAAAAAAATAATATGCACGTTAAATGCGCACGGGAGTAGCTGAAAAATGGGGGTTCTGCACCAGCAGTCGTTTATGTGCTAAAGATAGCCTATCTTTAACACATAAACCCCACATTTCAATCAAGCTAAATTTGAAGAAATCTGTTATTATAGGTTATGCAATTCTTTAATTTTACGCCAGCAAGTATCTACTAAATGATAGTAGTCTTAGTACATAATTTTTTGTTCCATATTTTTGATTCAAACTTCATTCAAGTGACTGAAGAAACATATGTTGCTACTTTCCTCGTAATGACAGTAATTTACAAATAGCATCCAAGTGATTGATGAAGAACTATGCTACTCTCTTTCTCTTTGTGGTCATAATTTGCTTGATCATTTTAAGAATGAGATTTATGATTATTTCAATACAAATTGCGTGCAACACGTAATGGATTCAAGTTAATCTTTTTGTTTCTAGTTGTTTTGCGTCAGAACGTTTCGTGAAGGAAGTGAAGCTAAAGCTTAAGACTACAGTCGTTTATCAAAATGTTTTTATCTACAGGCTTGCAGAAGTACAAATGACTGATGAAGAACTATACTACTCTCTTCCTCTTTGTGGTCATAATTTGCTTGATCATTTTAAGAATGAGATTTATGATTATTTCAATACAAATTGCGTGGCTTCCTGCTGAAAATAGCAAAAATGTGCAAGGTTTCAGAGTAAGGATAGCACCACTAAACCGTCTAGGATTATAAACTGCATCCGGAATTGTAAGTAAGTCAAGCTTTGAGTCAAATTTGCCTTTCAATACCAAATTGACAATCTTCATAACTTCTACGCTGACATGCCTGCAAAGAGTGGTAATGTTTATAAAATCGTAATCTATCAACATACTGTTTCACTATAGTTTTCGCTTCTTTTTCTCAAATAGCTATAATTTCATCAAAGCTCCAACCTCCCAGTCTTTTTATTAAAAAATAAATACAATATTCATCACATACAATAGTATCAACGTCCTGTAAACCATAGTAATTAAATTTGTCAATTTTATACGCTTCTTTACATTCTTCTATAGGATCCAATCCATAGCTATCAAAATACTCCGTATAGTGATCAAAATACATTGCAATCCAGTGTCGTCCTGGGGCTACTGCGGGATCAGTGTTGAGAACCAAGCATGCTGGTCTATTGTTCACAACAGTCAATTGATCACTCGGGAATACCCCCAGAAAGCATCTTTGTACCAAAGGATCCCTTTTTAAAGTTTCAGCAATCTCTAGACTGTTCATATTGCGTAGTCAAAGAATGGAGTCCGATTCTGATCGATGTAGATTAAGTTATCAAATTCACCATATATGATAATTTCCACACCTTGTGGGTTTGAGGTAGGCGGCTCCTTGAGCTGCATATATAAAGATAGGTCACCTTCTCTAATTAACTCCATTGCTCCCCCATCCACACTATCTGCGGTTAAATCAAATACAAAAACTGTGTATCCTTTTTTGTAGTCAACATAGGAAATATCGATCCCTCTATCACTTTTAGCTAAATTGATCCCTTCAAACAGATACATGTAAGGCATAGTGTACTGAAACCTGTTCCAGTTCATTTTCATAGAATGCTTAGGAATGAATTCGTCTCCACACCTTAGAGATAATTCACTAATGTTACAGTTTTCAAACTGTAGCGGATTCTTGGCAAAAGAGCCATTGAATGCTTCAGAAGCGACCATAACCATGACCACCCTTCTAGGAAGTTGACCGGAAAATATTGAATTCTCCACGATTGTTTGAGACTTTAGTGCAATATGTCTAGTTACCATTTTAATACGTCGAACAGGATATTTTGCTGTATTGTTGTTTCTTAAAATCTTTTCGATAGCCAAACCTAATGATTCTTGAGGTTTCACCTTCCATACATGTCATTTAATACCTTCTACCTTCAGCTTATATTCTGTGCCATCACTCATTAACAGGAACTTGTCCACATTTCTATGCAGCTCGATTGTTAGATCAGAATCACTTAACATATATCTGTCTTGTTTGAAGAGGTCACAGTGTAATGGAGCTACTACTTCAACACCTTTGTTTGTCATAAATGGTTTACCTCGCCATTTCATTGCACCGCTTGTAATATCATTAAAATTACCTACAGCATCTTCATAAATATTGCAAGTTGTTGATGATTCGACTTTGCATCCCATCCATAGCTAAGCAAGACTTCTAAATAAGCCTTGTAAGCATACAGTGGACCACTATTTTCAATTTCCTTATCGCTGACCTTAACAATAACTCGTTCAAATAAGGTAGATCCAAGGAGGTTGATTGGAGCAACAATAACATTACTCTTGTTTATAGTCCCATCAGCCAATTTTGGGTAAGACAAGTCCTTTCCATCTTTAGTGACAATCTTAAGTTTCATGTAGAGATAATTTTTGTTTAAATCCAGCATATAGCTATCCTTAGGGACACGAATTCGGTATGGTCCACTGTCCGTAACAGGATTTTGAGGATAATATTCAGACCAATATCCATTTCTACAGCTACCTGTGTTGGTGGTAGGGTAAATAGGTCCAGCTCACTTTTGAAGCCTGGATAGGACTGTGCGTCAACTTGTTTAGCCATGTCCAAAAACGTCTGAATTTGTTACTTTACGGCGTTTCTTTAGCCTTTTTATGTTCTTTTCAGCAGGTCTATAGCCAATGCCTTCTCCTTCTTGCTGTAAGTCTTCTCCAACCTTGCTCAAAGTACGTCCGAGAGCTTGTCTGCCACGTTTCTTTAATGAGCTTTTTATGTCCTTTTTTCATTTAGATAGTCTCTAGCCACTTCACTACCAGTTCTTAGAGCCTCTTTGCCAAAGGCCAAATTGCACGGAATAATCCCTTGAAGAAACTTCCAATACCTTCTCCTCTTTGATATGGATGCCCTGCATATGTGGGAAGCGCACCACCAGTTTGTAGTAGAGCATCTTCCCACGTCTTAATATTTTCTGGATAATATATAGTTCTCATGGTCGCAGCTTTCGAAAGTGCAGCTTTAGGTATATCTTACCATAGGAAAAGCTTACAGGCTATCCAGCATCATCGTTTATATTGATTTCTATAGTTTCAGACTCCTTTTTAAGTACAGGTACATAATGAGGGTTATGATATTCTCGATCAATGCATTCGCCATGCTCTGTTGAAGTGTTGACAACACGCAGCAGTGGAGCTATTGCATTTCCAATCACTTGAGGAGCTACTAGATCACAGTATACATACATTGAGTGAAATCCAGCCTTCATATCCGGTTCGCTTCCAGCAACAAGCACCTTTTCCTTTTTGTTAACATGAGTTGGAGATTCTCGCTCAATTATACCTTGAGGATCAAAGCTTTCACCGTCATTAAAACCTAAGATGTATTGAAGCCGCTTACTCATCTTTAAGTCGACAATGTCAAATGACACACCTCGTTCTCTTGTAAAAATGATGTGCACTCGATGAATATACTGATCAAATTCTACTTTAACATTAGGAGGATTGCCTTCCCGCTTTGTCATTCTAGCTAGCATTTATTGTTTCACATAATTCAGTAATTGATGCGTAATATCTTAAAGGCAAGGATTTGCTTTTCGATCTTCCATGACTAAAAGATATTTGAATTTCTGAATCTTCTTCTTCTGAAAAGGTATTCCACGTTACTGGATACATAAATTCAACTAAGGCAACTTCCCATTCACCTTCTAAGTCTATGCGATGAGGTAGCTTTACTCTAAAATCATTTAGGGTAATGGTGGAGTAATATTTAGTATTACTTGGTAGTTGTGGATAAAAATCCATCTTCTTCACTGATCCAACTGTTAAATTTATCTGGATATCCTAGCCACTTTACTAGAAATTCTGCTTTACCTCGACGCCGCCGTCTTTTTATGACCATATTCACCCAATAACTGTCAGGTTTAACTACCGATTGCAATTCAGGTTCATAGAAACCGCCTTGCACTGGTTCGTCTTGTAAATCAGCAAGATGATACATTGCAGGAAAAGAATTTGTTGTAGGTTTTGCAATCTTTATCAATTCCTCTGACCAATTTGGCAAATATCCTTTATCAAAACTACCCTTTGCCCTGCTTATTCTCACAATATCTCCATCATGCTTCGCATTTGCAAATGGTTGTTTACCATACAATTTGTGGTAAACTGCGTGATGGTTTATAGGATCAGAGGCTTCTGTAGGACTCATTCCAATACTGGAATGCTTGGTGTTGTTATAAGCGTCAACAAAATGTTGCAACACATCTAGATATCTATAGCTTCTGGTTTTGGTAAAATGCTTCCATAGCTTAGTCTTAATAGTGCGGTTGAACCGTTCAACAATACTACATTGTCGCAAGTGTAGTAGTGAATGTTGGTTTCTTTGAGAGGCTGCTGAAACTGTTGATTTTGAAATTCCTTTCCCCTATCAGACTGAAGCTTTTCAGGACTCCTTTCCGATTGTAGGATTCGCTGAAATACTTTGTAAATATCACCGCCACTTTTCGATTTAGTTGGTACAACCCATGCAAACTTTGAAAACACATCAATGCAGGTCAGCAAGAATTTATAACCATCATTGTCGTCGGCTATTCTCGACATATCTGCTAGGTCAACTTGCCATAGCTTATCAACGCCGTCTACAAAGTATCTTCTTCTAGAATAATTGCGACGAATAGGTTTATGTAGAGTATAAGTGTGTTGTTTCTTTAACCAATCTTTGACTTAGCAAAAGTGATGCCTGCGTGTTTGGTTTTGACAAAGTTGTACAGCTTTAATGGACCGGAATATGCCACAGGACTTGTAGGGGTATAGTAGTAATAGGCTAAAGTGTCCTCCATTTCATTTTCTTTAAAGCGAAACCAGTTCCAGTTTGCAGTCTTCGGCGTAGAGCGTCAATTCTTTGCGCTGCTGGTCTTCTTGGTGTAACAGGTTCTTTTATGTACTGCCATCTTGTAGGATTCCCAACAAATTCACGAGGAACGTTACTGCTACGCAGAGCCGCCAAAAGTTCTCAGAAAGATTGCAGGACTTTTAGTTGGTCTGTTTCTCACAAAATCATGAAAAACAATTCTAGAATCTTGTGCTTCTCTACCTTTGTATGAAATTTCACTTCGTTCATTGACCTTAAAATCTGGTATGCTTCGCAAATGTGTAATTAGTTTTTCACCAGTTGGTTGAAGGTTTTTCGGTATTGTAGCAATTATTGGATCGATTTGTTCAGGTTCAGAATGCTGAGGAGTGATTTGATGCTGTTTTACTTGAATTTCTTGTCCTTTGTCTTTTAGCAAGCGTCTTCTATAGTCCTTTTGTCTAAAAAGAGCCAATTCGACGTCGCTAGGGCATTATGCTTACGCATCGTTCTTTTCATGTCCAAGTCAGCTTCTTTCATGTGCTGCTCAAAGTAATCTGGCCGAACTAGTATAGAATATTCCATTATCGCTTGAGTACAAGATCAGTAACTAGACCACCAACAACTCCGAGTAACGGAGCAATCAAGGCAGGTAAGAATCCTCCTTGTTGAACAATTAGCTTCTTTTTAGATTGAATACTCTTTTGTTTATCTCTCAGTTGATGTAAAATTTTCTTGTGCCGCTTCAAACGTCGTAAATCTTTCTCAGGCAGTAAAACATTACGGGATAACACATTTTCAACACAATCGCATATAGTTTTTATTAACTCTGGATTTGAGTTTTCAATAATACCACGTCTTTGCTTTGAATACACTTGCAGAGAACTTTTAGGTAGTCTACATGCTTTTCAAATCGTTTCGCCATAATGAATGATGTTTTTGAATTCGTGTAAAGGTAAATTTGCCGTATTTACTCTTTTGACTGTTGTAAAGGTAACTTGTACTTTTGACTGTGTATAGGATAAATGTCGTGAATTACTCCTGTACAGCAGTGAATTATTGCATTGTCTGGCCAGTATAAGTATTTTGTAAGTGGGATTGTTTTGTGTGTGTTGTAGTTTTGGGTACATAATTGTGCGACTAATATTATTTTTGATAATTTATGTGACTATATATTGCTGAACCGTTTAATTGTACAACTGAATCCATGTGCCTTTGTTCACCAACATTTCCGTTTGCAAGAGCGCTTTGAAAGATTGGGGTTTCTCCTGATTAAGAAGTTCAAATTTAGAAGGTGGGGTTAATCGTCTTAAGAATTTTTAGGAGCCCCATGAGCCAAAAGCAAACCCATACGTCATGATTAGCAATGCGTTAGCCTTTGATTTCTAAAACGTCGTCTCCAACTCAAAGATAATAAAAAAGACCGAAAATTGCAGATTTTCAAGTGGACAGGGAGTCAGAGGGGAAAGGTGACTAAACCCAATTCTAGTGGTTAGTTTGAGCAGGTTTGTGCTGTTTGTGTGTTTGATTGTGTGTTGAAACTAGTGTTTGCTCTATTGTTTGTCCTACGTAGGCTGTTATGCCGGTGTTGGTCTGTAGTACCGTGTCTGGCCGATAGTGCCTGTGTCGAGCTTGTGCCTGAGTTCCTTGCATAAAGGTCACCTCTCTCTCACCCTGTACACGTGTGCTTGTATTTATATTACCTTTATACTTGTATTATATGTATTACCTGTTTTATTATTGTTAAAAACCTACTTTACTAACTGTAATTCACCCCAAATTACTCTATTTGTGTTCATTGAATGATCAATCTAATCATCATAAACAGCAACCATCCAGCTTATATAAGTTAGCTTACATGCATAATTAATCAGTCTTGTCAGTAACGAGTTGTTGGTATGTCGGCCTGTTGAGACATTCTTTATATTATTGCCCATATTTCTTATTTGCCATTAAAGAGTCCGTAAGTTCTTATTAAATAAGATGGTACTTCTTTCTTTCTATTAGGGCATCTCTAGTTAGGGATATCTAGTTTCTTTGATACCGTTGCACCCTAGGTAGGTTGTTTATCAGAACCTGCATCGTTTCGCCATCTAAACCGGTTTGGTACCGGACAGTAAACAGGTAGTTAACATTATTATTTCTGAACAATTGGATTTCACCAGGATCGAAAGGTAAAACAAGATCTCAAAGTTTCAAATTGAAAGTTTCTTTATATCTGAGAAATATCGTTGTATTGTCTGACTACTAGGACTAATCTCTTAAGAGCATGTACGCTGATCAGTTGTTCCTGCTGGTCTACTATAGTCGGTTTTAAGAGTATGTTTTGCACACACTTACACGGTTAATGATACAGCAGAGAATAAAACTGTGACTTAATAATGTTTCTACTGAATCAGCAAGCATTCAGAATTCAAACTTAGAATAAACGTTCGCAAAATCAGTTTTGCGTTTATTTCGCTAAAACTTAATTTTAGCCTTTGCTGTCAATGTTGCTAACAACAGAGATTTCCGATAAAGAAATTCAATGTGACTGACGTTACGTGGTGGAACAAAACTTCGCAGCTTCAGTCTTGCAAAATTTGGGACTTGTAATCTGTTCATGTTTTTTAAGGTGGTGATTCCTTTTGGGCACATATTGTTATTTGGTGATGAGATGAGATTTGATGAAACTTTCCGAAATAAGTTATTTTAGCGTTCTAACACCCTCCGCGCAATCCCGATTCAAAAATTCGAGATTTCCGGTCAGAGTGGTTTTTCCCTATTTCTGAACGTTTAGCAGCTGCTATACAGTTATGACTATATTCATTCGAAAGATCTCATTGAGCTTCACATTTATGCTTTTTAAAGCAAGTTTCTAGCTCTTCGCTGTCGTGAGATATAGCCGATTTTCTAGTTTTGGCGTCGAAAACTTGTCATTTTTGCAGAAATCAAATAATCCAACATTTCTTGAACTACGCAAGCCGTAAAATCAAACTAAGGGCGTCGATCTGAAGGTCTCACAGGGACAAATTATACGACGCATGATCGTCTTCCAACTGCTATCCTGTAGGTTGCTATCATAAAAAATGTAGTTTTTGCAAAAACACGACCAATTTTTTTTCCAAGGATTGTGGAGCATTCACCATGCAAGCTGGAGGGCTGCTACTTAACAGATGTGTTCTGCACAAATATACCCAGGGACGATTTTTTTAGTTGCCCCGATTACTGCTTTCTAGCTAAAGTAATCGCTCGATGAATTTGGAAAAAGTATGCAACATACAGGTTACGCACACATTTCAGCTTATTTCTCCATAACGAAGAGCGATTTCACAATAAACAAAAAAATGGTCCCCAGCTATGTAATGGAGGTATCGAATGATATAACCGATGTCTCGCGAAAAAATTTACTTGAGTCTGCAAAAATTCTGGAAAATTATACTTCTTCTAAAATGTGTTAAAAATATTTTAGAAAAGCAACATTAGTTTCGTGGCATGCATTAAAAAGAGAAAATGTCAAGCTACATTTTGATATAAAAATGGCTTCTTAACTCCAAGTAATGAATGAGTAATAATGGTGCAAACTTTATGTAACCAAAGGGAATCACCACCTTAAATACGTAATAGACTCTGTCAGATCTTTTCTGGATTTCCTTAGATTTGATGTGGGTCGTGATTCCCAATAAATCTTTGTTCTGTTCGGGGCCGTATATAGTCGGTTAGGGCTAGAATAGACTAGGCTAGGCTAGATCTGATCAGGATCCAAGACACGAGTCAAGGTCGGCACGCAAAGATGGGTCTTTGCTTAGATTGATGCACTGGCTGTAGTGGTGTTCTGACAACCAGGGCTCAATAGCTGACCTAAAATGGGGTCGAATGGGGTGAGTTCGTTTGAAGTAGGGGAACTGGAATTTATAGTCTCGATGGGCGACTGTAGTTTCAACTCCAACCTCAATACGGATAGAGTTGGGGATCTCTGAAACGTACGCGAAAGCCGAAGCAGCTAAAAGGATAATTATTTATTATTACAAAGTACACACACAGTTTTACCAAATTCCAGCAGACAATGAATCACTGCAGTTATAGCTTTACAATTACGGTAACACAGGATACTGTCTGCCAGAATTGCCTTTTAGGTTTGGTTTGACCGGTACTTTCGCAATTAGGGCTGGTTATCCGGTTCCGGGGTCGTTACAGTACAATCTTCAGATTTATATACCCACTCTAGTGCTGATATGGGCTAACTAAACCGGTACCCTATATGCTTTATCTCACTCAACTCTTAGGCTCTTTGCTAGCCTCTACTGTGACCCTGTCCCTTACAGCAACTCTTGGGACCACACACACAAGTTATACTAATTAACACCTTTTATTATCCGAATCGGGTGGGAGCGAGGTTGGCTTTGCTCTGGCGTCTCCGTGTAATTGACTGCCCAGAATAACTGAATTTTGAGGAGAGGTCCGTCTCTGAAATGGATAATGCCAGTTACAGGCAGGGAGAGTGTCGGTTAATGTCGGAAAGGTCGGATCGGCTTCCTCAGATAGTTATCTCACGATTAATACAAAGATACAGATTGTCAATCGGTTTATTGAGAGGCTTCAGTGGTGAGGATCAAAACGTAGGCTGTACTACTTTCGCTGAACATGATACTTTTGGATTGGAGGTTACAAAAATGACAGGTTTTAGGTTTCACACAAAGTTCCCGAGATGAGACAGGTAGTAGCCGCACACTCCGCTGATCCGCGTTATTGACGCAACCCAAAGAGGTACCAAACAAATACCTACTAGACGACTGGACAGGACGCGATTGTGAGAGCCGAGATGATACTGACAACTGGATCTACTTCCGGATCCGCACTGATACTGGTACTGATACTGATAAGAACTGGACTGATCTCTGACTCCACCAACTGATACTCTGCGACAGGAGCGCTGGTTAGACAACTGATTGGACTGAGCTTCAGGCAACCGACAAGGCACTGATACTGAGATCTGGCGGGCTACCTGAATCAAATGGGTTAAAACCCATTAGAAACAGAGGTGGTGTGGATTAGAACCCCAGCAACTATTGTCCAGACCGATTGGCTTTCACGTGCGGGTGCGGATTGTGCATTGTGTATTGTGTAATGTGTAATGTGTTATTTTTTTAGGTTGAAAACAGACGAAAACTGACGTTTTTGAGGACCAACGAAAGAACAGGGCCAAGCTTGGGGCCGTTCCGGCCTACTTGGCTAAATATGCAAATGAGGCTCTGACCGAGCCTCTCAGGGAGATAGAGTCACGTGTGCACTACTCAGTATTCACTACAGACGTAAACTACAGCTAACTGACCTCATCTAGATCACTACGTATTACCCAGTATGTGAAGTGTAATCTACTTGCTAGAATTGGCGAATACTATATAGTTAGGGTACAAACATGGCTACTGAACAGTAAAGTGTTAATTATGACCTATCACTACTTATTATTTCTTATTACAGGCTACCTGGTACTAACTGAGGCCTATTCTATGCACTATGGGCCTAACTAGACGTAATGACGACAATTATTACCCTAACCTGGGTTGGTACCTACTATTTGGTTCCTAAACCATATTACCGCAATTACGCAAATGAGGTTACCACCGCTCCTAACCTGGGCCTAGAAATCTAACCAGATAATGATAGATTGCCCCTTTCTTGCAGAGGACCCGCACCTTGAATCAGGTGACTTACGCGGGCCTCTGGGGATCAATCTATAACCGGACAGCACATACTAACAGACATTAACAGTTACTGACAATCCTAACTGACATTATAGTATTAACCGCAATTACTAGTACTAACTACCATTATTAGCGCTAACCTATAGTTACTAAACTGACCGATATGAGACTAAACGGTTGGCCTATACCTAGCCTAACTACTTATAGTATATGTTCTGATTATTATGCTTAACTATTACTTAGTATGCCTAACTACTACCTAGTATTATAGCTTTGACTGGTTGTTTCCCTACGGACTACACTCAAGACCTCCGCGAGGGGTTTACATGAGCAGTCCCATTCAGACAGTTATATTCACACAGCAAACGTAATTTCATTCACGCAGATTCGCACATGCCACTTTCACACGCTCATCTAGACAACGAACACACGCATACAATCGTACCTACATTATTTCACGCATACTATTTCAGTCATGCACTCACAGTTACTCACACAATTATTCAGACACATTGACGCAACATTCACACCTCACGCATACTTGGCTTCACTCACACCTCAACTGGAGTTTACGTGAGGAGCCGCATTTATACAGCACAGTACAAATCACAATCCTAACAGTGCTAATATGGGGCTAATTCCCAGAATACTAACCTAACTAATTCCTACTAATAACTATGATTGCGTGAAAGTGCGTTATATTTCGGGAATGGCCCAGAAATGGCCATTCCCACGTGATCACCCGTGTGTGTTTTCTTTTGTTTGTGATGTAAAAGCCAACGGGGACAATAATTGCTGTTACAGCAATTATTACAAAACACATACGCTAAGGACAGCTTTAATTAAAGGGAGCCGGTATTCCCCTGTTAACGTCTTAATAATTAATGAGTTGAACAGTATTTAAAAGGTTGGTTTTCTGTTTTAAATTGTTTTAAGAAGCCTCATGTTTTACCCGGCAATGATTAAAACAAGACAATGTTATGACAGTGGCTTTGGAATTGCGATGTAGAAACATGGCCGGCAACTCTGGTTGCCGGCTGTGGGGATAAGGGGGGTTCCTAACCTAAAAGATCTACTCCCGGGGAGTGGCATAACTCCCCTTCCTCAAGGCGGGTAGGTGAGGGTCCTCCCTTAAAACTAGCTACCCAAGTTTATGTTGATTTTAGGGTATAAAATTGGTTTTTAGGGTAAAAATTGAAAGGGCTAAAAAGAGATGAACTTGATGGTTTTAAAGTGGGCTTTGAGTAGAAATAAACCCGTGATAATTTTACTGGTTGGTTGGGCCAAAAAGGGCTGATTTGAAAAATACATAAACGGAAAAGGGACTAGAAAAACCCCGTTTTAACAAGGGTGGTTTGCGAGGTTCGACTGCTCGCAAACCACTAGAGGGAGAGTCTAAAAACCCATCAAAAATACCCCAGAGGGTGGGGCGAAAGGCCCACACCCTCGCTAAAATGAATACATAAAAGACAATTAAGGGCACTCGGCCCAAAAGGTAGAAAAATGGTCTTCCTGGGTCCGAAGACCCCGGGAAATAGTGAGAGTGGAGGGACCGGGGACCGCCTTTCAGGCATAAGGGTCCCCGGGTCAAAAGCAGTGCACCCCGTGAGCCGTCCGAAGACATATGGGCTCACGGGGGCGGCCAGATCGTGAGTGCCTGGCTGGCAGAATCTAAAAGGAAAACCCTACGGGGAAATGGGGGGAAGGGGAGAGGTGCTATAGTCCAGGCCTCCATATAATTGGCGCAAGACACACCTCTCCCGGAGACATACGGACAATAATGGGGGCTAATAATTAGAAGCTAAGTTTCTAAGGGGAGAGAGACCAACCTCTCTCCCCGACTGCCAGCCAAGCACTGACTGCAAACTGCTAATTGCAGTCGAGACCCCATCAGGGGGCTGGCCTTTCAGCTTCTAACAGCTGATTGGCTGTTAGCGCGTGATCACGTTTTTCTATTGGGCTACCGAGTCGAGACCTACGGTAGCCCACAGGCGCGTCTGGCGGCTGGAGGACCCAAAACCCAAAAATTGATGAGAGCAGGTGACCCCTAACTCATAAAAGTAGACGGCCAGAAGCCGGATTTTTAGTATCAAGTTTTAGGGGTCACTGCTGAGGCTCATAAATCCGCAATAAACAGAAGCCCTAATAATTTCAAAACTTGGTCCTCCAGCGGCCGACACAAAAGGTATCCCTTGCTTATTAGAAAGCAAGGGAGCCACACCTGTTTGGTCCATCAAGGACCCAAAAGACGAAAACAAATTACGTAAGCCTACTAGATACCTAAGTTAAGATTAAAAATATAAGACTACCTAGAACTACTAATAATTACCTATGAAACTAACACTTAAGTACCTATTATTATTGGATATGTATATTTTGTCTGTACATATTTGTCTACCTACATTTGTATACTGAGTAGTGCAAGGCTGGATTCAGCCTTATAAGGGTGGGAGGTCAGCGGTGACCCTTATGGGGTCACTATTGTATGACTTACGAGAATGAATGCATGAATGGAGTGCAACATTTTGCACGCTTAAATTTGGCGTTTTATCAAATATACCTAATGGTACTGTCGATTTTCCTTTAAAAAGAAAAAGTTTGATCCATTTCATTTGATTTCTCTTCCCTGGTTTACAAGAGAATTCTAGATATTGTTTAACTTCAAATAATTATCAATCAATCAATTAAATTTCATTACCGAACGTACCATGAAGTGCTTGCTTTATTTCAGTGTGTCTGTGGGCGTGAGTGTTAGAAATACCTACGTAGCTATTGTGGAATTATTTCAATCACTTTCATCATTTATGACGAGTGATTGAAATTATTCCACACTATGATAGGAGTAAGAGAGAAATCAAATTTTGATAAAGCTTGTTTTTAAGTTCTTTGAAGTCTCGCAAACTACTTATTGACTGAACTAACAAAATTTTTTGAGTTATTTTTGAAAAGCATAAAAGATGTCGTCTGATCCAGAGGAACATGAGGTTCCTGAAAATACCAGCTTTAATACAGAAAGCGTTAAAGTGAAAACGCAGACAACCAAGCGCTCAATAAATTGACCGAAACCTTAACCCAATTCCAATCGGCTATTCGAGCCGAAGGGTGTTTCTGCACCATACAGTTCGCTGCATGTTTACCACGCACATACATTGGAGTCCTTTGATAAGCATGTTGAATACTATGAGCGGTTTCGATAGGTAATGAGCTTTGATGAAGGGCAGACTTTCTTTAAACTTTTTCTAGTTTCTTGCGTGGAAGGGCCCTAAATTTGCTGCGTTCGGTACCAAAAGCTTGTCCAGGAAATGGGGTGGGTTGGTTGCTGCAACTAAGAAGGTGATGACCCCACAAGCTGCTTTACATGCTCCCTCTTTAATGCTTCAAGTCAAACAAAAGAAGGGAGAAACTGTTACTGATTATTTGATGCGTTTAAACCGCTGTGCCAGACTGAGGTTTAAGGAGGAAGACGGTTTCAGTGACAAACAAGATGAACTTTTAAAGCTATGTTTATTTTTGCTTGGTTTGAGGAATGCTTTGAAGGTTCGAGTGCAACTGGAACGTGCAGTTAAAAAAGTTCAACTTAGAGCTCTCTGCGTCATCTGTGCCTACGCACAGCAATGAAAACGTGAAATCTTGAAAATCGCAACCAGAACTGAACACGAAAGTAGTGAATTTTTGAGATTTCTAGGACCACTCACCACCGCCACCCTCTGTCACTCCAGTCTTACTTAGCTATAAAGTCTGGTTTTCCATGTTGTTTGTTTAAGCGCCGCATTTTATTCGGATTTCTGTAACCCCTTTGCACAAAGGAATGAATTTTCTGTTTGCCCATGTACATATGAAAAACCTTTTGCACATATGAAAAACCTTTTGCACATAGCCATAAATAGTCCTTTTCACTGTTTACAACTTTATTGAAATAAATCAATCAATGCACAAGTAGGCAAGACAAGGAAATGGGAGTTACCCCCTCCCTAAATCATACTATATATAGTGTCCGATTAATGTTCAGTTATAAAAACAGTACGTAGATGGTTTTTGATGATTTCTTCTGCAGTTTACTGGATGGCATATTGTTAGCAAGACCTGTTTCTGTTGGCGGATGAGTTGATGGCCGGAGCTGCTTCAGCCCAATCCGGCTGTCCTAGGGCCGGCGGTATCTTATCTATATCTCGTTTGACATTAACTCTGATTAAGAGGCTGTCATTATGTATAAAGACTTTCCTGTTGCTATTAGCGAATCTCCGTTGTGATTCGGGAACGTCCAGCTGGTGCTGTTTTGGAAACGTGATTTTCATGACAAAAGAGGGATGGGAGCCTTCGTACTGGTTGGTAAAAGTTCTGCCGCAGCAGATCAGCTCGGTGAGCAGCCGGTAAGCAGCCGGTTGTAGTGTATATCTAGGCGGTCTAGGATAGTAATGCCGATTCATAGATCCGCCTCCAGTTTTGGCAAAATTGCTCTGGTTCTGGCTCACACTGGGTAGTTTTCCATACAGTTTCCTTGATTTGCCGATTGATTCGAACATCATATGCCGTCTTGGAAATTGATCCTTCGATAACATCTTGCACTGAGTTATGCCGCACTGTATACATACTACCATGGTAACGAATGCAGTTATTTAGGACATGACCTAGTGTTTCTAGTCGATGACCGCATCTTCTGTATGATTTGTTGCCACGTAGAGTGCTTCGTACAGAAATCTTATTTAATCTTGCAATGTGGATGAAATGGCAATCTTTCGGTCGAATACCGTCACCGGAATACAAGAAGTGGCCATGTTCTGTGTTTTCGCCGCGTTTCTCAGGTTTGCTCCTTGGCTGGGTGAGCTTAGCAATTGGACGTTATAGTACGCTCCTATCCCTCTACGGAAAGCGGTGATTGCTCCTCTTAGCCCTTGAAGTCCAATCGTGACTATTTCATTTGTTCCCGGAATTGACAGTGAGAGTTTGAACCCTTCGCCATCGGTAACTGCAACAAATGGCATATATCTACTTAGTTTCCTCAGGTCTTGTCTCAGAGCTACCCAGGGACTGTTTCGCATCGCTTTCCTATGGATGTTTACTGGCCCTTTCAGGAAGTCGCAGATTGATTGGGCACTGTCATCATCTATCATGGCATGAGGGCTGATTCCTAGCGGAATGGCCACCGCCGGGCAGTTTCTCTTATCACGAGCAGTTTCTCTTATCTGGTTCCTAGCGACCGCCTTGATTATGGGGCATCTGGACCATAGGAGATTCATGATTCTAGAGACTCGCAAAATGCAGTGTTCCAAGGTCGTTTTAGTCAATCTAAGTGCACCAATCGTTGTGGACCCATACAAGTAACCATTCGCTATTTGTTCAGGTGCATCAAGTACCTTTGCTTTGATTAGGTAAATAATAGTTTCATCGTAGGTGTCTAATTCAATCGTCGTTGCAATGAATACAAATCTGAGGAGATGGGAGAACTTGGATTAAATTTTGTTTTGTATACCGTCAGTTTTTGCCACGGGTGGAGGCTGCTATTGAACACCTCTTTCGCCTCCTTCATAGACTGGGTGAGGACCGTTCTTGGTGACTGGTTACCTCAAGTCCTTCAGGAATGCCTAAATACTTATAAGCTTCCCCTTCTAATAAGACAGGAATGTCTTGTTTATCAAGACGGAAGGCGTGGGCTGAGATTTTGTTATTATTTATTACTAAGGTTCCACATTTAGAAGGGTTAAATGTCAGGCCAGCCCATGTCGCTGCGTCTTGGGCTCGGTATAATTGGGATTGCAGCTTCTCGGGGTTGGTTGCTGTAGTAACAAAATCGTCTGCATATGCTAAAGCAGGAATCTTCACACCAAACAGGGGTAGGGCTGCATCACCATCACACTTGACAGCATTAAGCACTGTTTCCAGGGCAAGATTGAAGAGAATTGGAGACGATGGATCTCCTTGCTTGACACCATGCTGTATTTGGATTGTGTCTGTAGGGTCAGTGCTGGCTGAAATTTTTATGGTGGCATCAGTGTCTGATAAGTCTGATACGATTGAGCGAATCTGCTCACTTAAGCCAGATTTTTCAAGCATTGCCATGATTAAGTTATGTGGGACTGATCCAAATGCGTCGCTGTGGTCAAGCCATGCTAGGGCAGCCTTCCTGTTTCTCGTTTTTCCTTCTAGTATAGCGTCTAGTATCCTTCCTTCTAGGAAAAATGAATGCTCACTAACTGCGCATGTTGGTGCAAGATCTTTTTGGAGATTGTCCGATAGGATTCCGTTTCGTTTGCTCCAAGAAAAGATTCTTGCGGCCCATAATGCTGAATATAACCGATATAACCGAGCTTATGAGTCGCCAGTTTGCAACCAGTGACGGGTCAGCTTTCTTATATATAAGGATGGAATTGGCTTTTTTCCACTCTTTCAGTATTCCCCTGTGATACAGACATCTTGCCCGTCAGGAGGAGTCCTTCAGGGACAAGTTTTCGCAAGTCGCTATATGTTACTTTATCGTTACCAGGTGCAGAATTGTGCATATTTCGCTATTTTGCCCAGACCTCCTCGGATTGGTCTTTGCCATTGTCACTAGCAGCACAGGGGAGGCTATCAAAAGCATCCGGTTGATTACTCAGGTCTACTTCGTAAGGAGTTCCCACTGTGTCTTTGAAGTGATTAAAAATTACTTCACTTGGTATTTCGCACCTGGGTGACCTTTTTAAAGATAGCCTTCAGCATCTAGGCTCTATTTTTATAATATAGTCGTTGGAGGTTGGGGGTGTTGCGTTTGATTTGCCATCTGTCTTCCTCGAGGTCTGATTTGCAGCTCGTATCTGGCCACTTCGAGAGGCAGATTTTGGCCGGCACGCAACAAGGACTGACTTACAGAATTCCTCAAATGCATTAAAGTCATCTTGATCTATTTCGTTGAGTTCCGATAAAAGCCTTTCACGTAGTGACTCGTTTGTAGCTTTAACCTTCGAATTGCTTTTCCCTTTCTCGGATTGTTTCACTTTATTCACTGGGGGCACCTTCCCCCCTTTTTGGACTGTGTTGCAGTCTTGTTGCTTTTCCGCTACCCCACATGCCAACAGCATTGTGTGTACATCGTTTCGGAATGTGACTGCATTTTCGGGGCTAAATTTGGCTTGCTCCTGATGAACAAGGCTTTGGGCTGTCAGTAAAACATAAGGTCCACAATCAAAGGTATTTGGCTAGACTGGCCCTGACAGGAGGCTTAAAGGCCAGTTATTTTGCTCCGGGAAGCCTTCTGGCACAATCGCAGCTGCAACAAGCAGTTTACGTAGCAGTGCAGTCGCATGCTCGAAATCCGGCTTTCCCAGTGAGCAGTAGAGTTCAGCCTTACTCTCAGAGAAGTCAATAAGCAACAAATGCCAGTGATTCCCATAGACATGTTCAGGAACCAGCAGATGCGAAGGTCCAGTTTGGAGTTTGGCAAAAGAGACGGCCTAGCCAGTTGTTATTCTGTTCTGGTCGTGCTACTTTATGGCTAAGGTAAGTGGATGCTGTACCCCGGTTAGGGACTGAGGATACCAGGAAGCGGAGATAAGAATGGATTATTCCATCAACCACTGGCTGGGTACGATTGAATGAAAATTGTCGTAAATTGCGATGCCGTTAAACATACACAATTTCGACACCGGGGTAAATAATCTTCGGGATTGTTGTCTTTCTAGATCAATTCTAGAATTTTCCATCGAATCCAAATTGGTCTGGCTACCGCTGAAAGTCTGATTTTTGGGACAATTAGTAGTGTCATCGGGAGTCATGATTATATCATCCTCATCATCCTCAAGGAGGGCGAGAAGTTGATCGAGCTCTAGTTCCTTGTCCTCTGGTACGAACACTCGAAGTTCATGCTCACCTTCCGCTTCTCCTATTGCTGTTGCTCCTTGCTGTTTTATCAGAAGCTACGTCTGGAGTTTCCTTTGAAGACGATGAGGTCTTAACTGTACGAGGGAAGGTATTTGTGTGCAGGCGTTGAGACTCCATTTTGACTTCGAGCTCGGTCTGCTCTAAGCCAGATTTGTCATTCATGATAGTGTGATGGAATTTCTCCGTTTGTGATTCCGCTGTTTTCATTTCCGAAGAAAGCTGCTGTCGCGTTTACACGTGCGGAAAGTTTGTGATTCCGGTCATTTGTCGGGAGTCAGAATCTTTTGATAGACGCACTTGCTTGCTCTCGTATTGCGACTATGCCGCTGTAAATGAGAGAATAAGCCAAGCGCACTATCACAAGAGAAATCACAAAGTGCAACCTGGCTGTAAAAGTCTGGAACGTGCAGTTGAATAAGCTCAACTTAGAGCTTTGAATAAGCTCAACTTAGAGCTCTCTGCGTCATCTGTGCCTACGCACAGCAATGAAAACGTGAAATCTTGAAAATCGCAACCAGAACTGAACACGAAAGTAGTGAATTTTTGAGATTTCTAGGACCACTCACCACCGCCACCCTCTGTCACCCCAGTCTTACTTAGCTATAAAGTCTGGTTTTCCATGTTGTTTGTTTAAGCGCCGCACTTTATCAGGATTTCTGTAACCCTTTTGCACACAGGAATAAATTTTCTGTTTGCCCATGTACGTATGAAAAACCTTTAGCACATAGCCATAAATTGTTCTTTTCACTGTTTGCCCATGTACATATGAAAAGTCTTCACATATATTCTAATTGAGTGTCACTGTTAGCACAATCCCATTACACTATTTACAGAATTCAAATCATTTGAACTAGGTAGCAGCTGATTGGTTGATTTGTTAAGTGCTTGTTTTTAATTTGCTAGAACTATCTATCTAGCCGAATAGTTAGAAGGTCCTTTTTGTGAATTGGATTGAAATGGATTTCAACATGGCCTACGCTTCTGACACCTTTGGTGAATTTCTGCGTCTGCTTTTCCTGATTGTAATTCAACTGTTTGAAGCTAGTCAACTATTCTGGGTTTTGACGTTACTGTGCTGATTCTGCCACAAAGCAGAAGCCAGGGAGTCTATGTGGCCACAAAACGGAGACTACTGCTGCTGCAATCACAGCAAAAAGGACGTCTTCTTGGATCAGTCGAAATGTTAGCACACAACAACTCACTGTTATTCCTGTTAATTATTATTAAAATTGTAATTAGTTATTCCAAAACCATTTTAATAGAACTGTACCACTAGAATCGTCCCATTGTATCAACTGAAAGTGTATGCTCCACACTTGAATGCTTCTCCAGTTTCCCATTAGATAATTTGAACAATAAAGGAATGTAATATTCAGTCGAACAAGCGTGAACATACGCTAGCACTGAATTAGAAAATAAGTGGCCAGAAGACGCGATTACAAGTTCTTGCATGCCACTGATTGCTACTAATTTCCATGTTAAGATTTTTGTCACTTCTTTCTTCACTTTGCCACCTTTTAAGTATTTGCTCATGGAGATAAATTGTACATGGGGAGGCACATATACAAACAGATGCACAAAGATTTCACATGAATCTGCATAATTAGAATGATTTCTCAGTCAATGTGCACTAGTGATTTTATTTTCTATAAGCATATATACATAAAGAACACCAGTAAATTACAGTATTTTTATCCATTTTATATACGTCAACCAGTAATGTACAGTAGGCAATAAAGGCAATTATTCTACCCGTATTACGTCTTTCTCGGTATACATTTTGAGCAATTAATCTAAATAGAAAACAGATTCAGAAAACAGAAAACAGTCTGAACATTTTCGAGTAGGAAGGCTCAAATTGTGATCGTGGAAATTGCATTTGACAAATTTGACTACCGCACCCATCATTCCAGTCCTGTATATCTTCTTTTACTTGATCGATAGCATTCAAATACCAAGTGCCAAGTCTAGTAGTGAATCGTCCACAAACGTGGCAAAGTTGTAATTGTTTTGGCTGTGTACTCGTTAATCGCTTAGGCTTTGATGCTTTCATGCGAGTCCAAACTCCAAGGGCAACCAAGTCCAGAATGCACTCGCAATTCTTAGATTTAAGACACGTTTTGCAACGTTTCGCCATTAGAAATGAAATCATTCTGCAAATTCTGATGATTTATAAGAAAACGCATTACCAGAACGGAGGGGGTTTTACAATCGCAATTAGCAATACTTCTCGTTCTGAGCAACACTTTAAAGGTAAGCTGTTCAAGGCACCCAAACATAATTTGCTGAACATCAGCCATGCACAGCTTCCAGTTACTGTCCGAGCCACTTACGGACATAGTAAACTCTGAGTCTTGTTTAGTATGCGACGATGGTTGGCACAGTCATCAATGAAATGTTGAAACTTATAGAATTGTTTCATTGTCAATACCTTTTTTACCGAGTTTTGAACGAAAGCAACACTTCCGTTTTCTAATATCTCAATTGTTACTGCTAATGATATGTCTCGTTGTATGTATAAACTAGTCAAAATAATCAGACTAAATGAAATAGTTATTGATAAAGACGCAAAAATGACAATTATAGTTTTTCTCCATCGTTTTCTTCGTCAATTTTTTAATTGCTTTTATACCTTTTCCCAAGAAGGATTCCAAGAGTCAAGCTTCATGAGACTTATATTCAGCTACACAGAAAACAACGATTGATAAACCCAGAGCTTCCTTATAGTCAATTTCAATTCTAATTGTACCGTACTCCTCGGGACTAATATAGTTGCAATCTGCGGAATGATCAGGAGTCAAATCAACACAGGTAATGCAGAATCCCCCCTCTATAGTCATCCCATTTAAATCCGAGGTTAATATTGTTACAGTTTAATCCACTAAGAAATTCCATAAATAAATTTGGATACTTATATTCTTCTTTGCGATACTTATAGAGTTTGCAGTGGTGTTGAATGTGGAAGTAACATTTCAATTTTATAAACATAGATTTGTTGAGCACCAAAATCCGAAAAGTAAAATGGGTTATTCTGCAAAGCATTATACGCTGACTGTTTCACCTTGGAAAAGAACCACTATAAGGTACACGATCCACATTTTGTTCACCAATAGAAATTGTACTACATTTAGCATCATAGCGAAGAGTATGTGCATATAAGTGCATAATATAAGAGCATATGTGCAGCCTGTAGAAATTAGAATTTTGTTATGTTGTAGCAGTGCCTGATCACTCAGCTTAATTCGAGATACATACATTTTGGCATCTAATATTTTTAAAATGCACTCCACTTTTTTACCAATGAAAATAAAATTTGGCTCAGAACGCTTGAAGATGAAACTCACTTCAGTTTGTGGAGGTATCAGTTTTGGCATCAATATTGTATCAGTAAACACTTTCGTGTATAATGTGAAAACTTTGGAACCTTCGATTATATTGTATCGCCTTTGCAATCCTTCATTTACAACTATGGGAGGGGTCATCATCTGAATTAATGTCAAAATACAATGGAGAATCTTGTTCATACATTGATCCACAAAGTAGCGCGACTTTTCCGGTTTCGTATAGTTTACTAAACTTAGCCGATATGAAAGCCAAGGATAATACGGATTTTTCAATGTAATTGACTGGTCAGAAATGGGACTTTCTACACTCGACCGCATAGAGTACCCCAAGTTATTGATTGGACCAGTCTTATCGATTTCAGCTAATTGTGTCCCTCTTTTTTCAGCACTTGAGCCCTAATAAATAAAAACAAAAGGTCAGATCAATAAATGTATCTGCTTTATCAATTTTGAATTCAGGTGTTAAGATCTGAACGAGGGAGTGCTGTAGTGCAGGCTACTTCAACCAATTGTGAGCTAACGACATCTTCATGAGCAGGAATGGGGGCATTCCAGTCAAGCAATTTATTCCCGCATGTAGCCATTAGAAATTTGTATTTTCGTATTCTTTTTCTTACTTTTGTACTTTTTCTTAGCTGGTGCTTTTTTCTTGGAAGCCGTTTTTACCTTGGATTCGCTAATATTCCTTGCTTCGGAACTAAGCTGCTTAAATCTTATTGGAAACATTGTAACTACTAAAGTAACAATGCTAGCACTTTTAAGCTTTTAAAATTATTTCCACCAACCCCAACTCATCACTTGTCACAAGCTGTCCGTGCAGGTCACAAATGGATAGTTCAATTTTACCGATTATACTTTGACGAGTTGCGTGCTAAACTAGCGTGCTGGGCTGGCATTCCGAACGGGCGACGCATAGCAGCGGTACATAGTTTCCATTGAAAATTTGAGGCTCAATAAACTCTACCTGAAGCATGATCCATTCATCAGTAGGTAGAACGACTCTTTGCAGTGCTATCTGACTCGCTTCCACAGGTGTAGCAAGTTGGATTTTCATGTTATTAAGTGGTTTAGCTATTGTTACAAATTCAATTTTTTGTTAAATCGACAGATTACTTGGTTTTATAACTTTTACCAATTCGTTGTGTGACTGATGAAACTGTGATCTGTTGCCAGTAATTACACATTTTCCAGTATAAAAAATAAGTGCAGTGCTACCTGCTTTTAGTTCCAAAGAAATTGCAGGAAATGTTTCTGGAGTGAAATTTAAAACAAAGCTGTGTCGTAAGTAGCTATATATCCAAGACAAGTCGAGTTTTCTCCCTATATCACAAGTTCCCACAATATTTTGTATTTTCAACTCCCATGGTTGCACAAGAAAATTGTAAATCGAAAACTAAAGTCAACTTAAAAACAAAATTGTAGTAGACAGTTTTCATTCTAAATGGTTGCAGGTTTAAAGTGAGTTGGGATAAAATCAACGGAAAAAACAAAATTGTAGTAGAAAGTTTTCAGTCTAAATGGTTGCAAGTTTAGAGATAAAATCAATTGAAAAGATAAAATTGTAGTGGAAAGTTTTTATTCTGAATGGTTGTAAGTTTAAAGTCAGTTGGGATAAAATCAACTTGCATTTCACAGTGAAAAGATAAAATTGCAGTAGAAAGTTTTCATTCTGAATGGTTGTAAGTTTAGAGATAAAATCAATTGAAAAGATAAAATTGTAGTAGAAAGTTTTCATTCTGTATGGTTGTAAGTTTACTGAAATGCCCGACCTTCAAAACTATCTTCCACTTTTTTAAATTTATAACACTGTTTGCAGGTGACTGTTGTAAAGAAATCTCAGGAAGTGTGTTGTGAATGTTTTACATGTTCTCACAAAAACATTCCCAAGCTCCGCTTAGCTTTTTCAGCCTTTCAATTCATGGCACGTGAAAAGACTAATTACAGTTGAAATATTAGTCTACTAAACAGTCTTGGTTCTGATTGGCTGCTTGTATTCACTTTTCGCTTTTCATTGGTTGAATGTGTTCACCTCTTGTGCTAATTAGATTGGACTTCTAGACAACCATGTCAAACGATGTATAGCGAAAGTAAACAGACTGTGTCATGGATAATGAAAAAGAAGTGTTTAATGCCCAATCAGTTTCAATGTTTTCCATGGTAAAGCTACAAATTTTGTTCAATTTGAAATTTCCTAGGAAATTAAACAAACACTAGGCTTGAGCTTGAATGGAAACGACCCTTCACCTAGAAATGGTTTGAAAATGATAACATTCCAGTATGAATAACAAGTGTATTGAACATAGGGTACAATTTAGGTTTCCATTAAAATAGGACTAATCTTAACTTAAATGAATGGTTGAACGTTAAAAGACAGTTGGGATAAATGTATTAAAATCAGATAATATTGTTTGGATTAAAATTGCAGATAACTCAAGGTTGCACTTAGAAAGTCTGTTGGTATAAGCAATGTGAAGAAAGAAGCTCTACAAAATGAATTACCTAAGGTACAGCACCCTATTCCGACATAGCTTCAGGTTCGGGGTACAACGCTAGTTGTGCTGTGCTCCTCAGACAAGAACTAAAATTTTATGAGCACAGCGCCGCGTGGGGTATCCCACTTACTACCTCTGCTATGAAGATTGCCGGCACCCGCCGCTAGGCTTAATGCTGCAGCGTGCAAAACGCACAAAGGCGCTGCTGCAGCAAAGGAGCCAATCCCTTATACAGTTTGCTTTGAACTGCAAAAGGCACTCAAAGCATGGCTGCACTTGGCAACGTAATGCTGTGAAATCCTTGCAAACTTTTCAACCAGCTACTTCCGAGGTGGGTGGAGCTTCCCCTGGCTATCCCAGGTTTGTCTATCGCCGCTGGACCTTTAATTTCCACACTGTTGACATGCTACTTGTTTTTGTGCAGCACACGCCTCCGTTTGGTCGGCTTTTTCGATGCCGATCTCATAATGTTAGATTGCAAGCATTTCACACCATGCCAGACAAGTTCAGCGTACTTTAGTCGTCGAATGTTTCCATTTTATGTGTCTGGTTAGGGCTCGGGACAATAAAAGTTTGCAATGCTGGCACTGGAACAAATCCATGTGTTTTGAACTGTTACTCAGTGAACTAAACTTCTTTCCCTTGTCTGTTGTCTCATATATTTGCCGGATTGCACCATATTTACATATTATTGCGGTAGATTGCCTCATTTGTTTCACAATTTTCATTTCAAATTCTATTCCTTTAGTCTTATTGCGGTAGATTGCACAATTTCCTAGAGGTTTTTGTGGTCGCAACCCACAATTTTCTTGAGGAGTTTTGTAGTCTGAACCTCATTGTTACATAGCAGACTAAAGGTCACTTTGAATTAGCGATGACCGCTGTGTCAATGAAAGATTGTTTAATTTTTCATATTAGGCTTTGATTCTGCTAAACTTGTTTGCTTATCGGATAATGTTTGCTTTAGTAATAAAAGGACTAGAGGTAAATAGCAGGACGACAACCTCTGCTTCAATATTTGCGTTAGTCCTTAACAACCTCAATTGTTACTTAAAGTTACGTAAATCAGTTCACAAATATCCACCTGAAAATACGTTGACCCAAAATGTTTGTCTCTCCATACGTGTTTGAGAAACACGGAAAGCACTCCAATCAAAAGGTTGGGAAATTTTTCGGAAACAGAAAAAAGATTTTGCAGTGGATACGTTGCTGTGTTAATTGCACCGTAGAATGGCAAAATCATCATTCAAATGAACATATTATGCTGCTCTGGTTTCAATTCAATTACAATGTTGGCATCACTTGCAGCGAAGTGCTCACAAAAACAATTAAGGTGCATACCTAATTAAAGAACATTCATTTCTGAAAGTAAAAGCTAGCGATGTCGTTATGTTTCTTTGTTATTGGGTTGCCGCTTTTTCACAAAAAGGCAACCCTTTGTGTTGGGTATGTCCGTTATTATTTATTATTTCTTGCCGAATGTGTCCCCCCCCTCTAACTTTTGATTGGCTGGACCGATCCGGCTGAAATTTTCAGGGGGAGTTGGGGGTGACCTAAAGTGCTCCCGGAAACGCGGGCAAATCGGTACTTCCCGAATTCCGGGAATGGCGAATCCCGGAATTTTTTAAAATGGTAAGGGGGGACCAAGGTAAACGTAAAAATTTTTTGTCTCCGATTTTGCTTAAAAGTCGGTCATAAGGGTAATTCGACAGCGCTGATTTCGAAACTGAAATCGAAATTTTCGGAAAATTTCCGGATTTCGAGATATCGAGCCCGGAAAATTCCGGATTTTGAAAAATTTTTCCGAAAGTGGCCGATATGGTACGCAAATGAAAGAGCTCGTCGCGCAGAACAACTTTCCTTCTTGCGACATTTTCCAGAAATGCGCCTAACGAAAGTTATGGCCGAAAAACTGAAAATCCGGGAATTCCCGAAAACCCGGATTTTGGACCAAAAATTTTTTGACTCAGATTCCTCTCAAAAGTTGGTCATAGGGTAATTCGACCACGCTGATTTCGAAACTGAAATCGAAATTTCCGGAAAATTTACGGATTTCGTGGTACTGGAAACGGAAAATTTCTTGTTTATAAAAGGAAAAATGACAGCGGTAACCCATTCATGCCAATTTGCTTGTTTGCATTTCATTCAGTATTTTAGGTAGTGCTCAACAAGAAGCACAATTTTGTGATAACCGCTTTCCCGGATGAAGATCTTGAAGAATCTTTTTAAATGTTATACGTTTTCTGTAAACTGTAATTGTTCTATATGTAATTGTTGTAATAAAAATGAAAAATGGAAAAGAAACCAATATATAATTGGAAAAACAGGGGGCTGACCCATACTAGGCAGGTGAGTTAGCATCGGAATAGCAGTACACTTGCATTAGGTACTGTGTGATTCCTCCCTCACGTAGTGACTGTTGCGATGCAGCTAAAAACATAAGCCAAACTTGCTATACTTCAGTACTTTAAATCTGCATTAGATCTATAACTACGTACATCACATCAGGTGATGTTTACAGATTTCCTATTATTAGCAAATAAGAACGCGGTAAGTATTCTTTACTAATACTATCAGCGATATTTGTTAAGTGAAAGTTTGTTACACAAGCTATGAGGTAGGTAAGCAAATAGTCTCTGTTGATACAAATACTGTATTTGTTGGGTCAATCTGTCTCAATCTGTCTGACCATCGGTTCATTTTATCTGTGACCACGGTGGAAGGAGGGTGCATAGTTGTTTCTTCATCTATGTTTTTATTTTATATTAGACGACATTTTCAAATGGAACTTTTATTATTGTGTCACATTTTATAAGTTGCACTTTATGTTTTAGAAAAATGCCTTTACCAGTTACTGAATGTCTTGTCTGCATGAAGAGAGCTCCTGATTGCATTTTTGGAGGATGTGACCCGAAATATTGCGGTTCTCGGTCATCCGTGTGCCTTCGCTGCACTATTAAATTGGCGGAATATGAAACGCCGAAATGCCCAGCCTGCCGGAAGCTTTTCACTACTTTTTCCCATAATGGAGAGCATCTTCAGCTAACTGTAAGTAGTCTACTATTTAACGTGAAAGAAAGAAGAAAGTCATGTACCTTGTTGGTAAACTAAATATATAAGTAGTGCCATCCACAACTAAGCAATATTTAGTGAAAAATTATAAAGCTGAATAGAGCACATTTTATAACTAATATTATTTTTAGGATTCTCCAAACGACGTTGAATACATTCCCCTACCTCCGACACCTGAATGGCTCCTTCCGCGAGCCCTAACCCAGCCATTTTCTATCCGTTTGCCGAATATGACCCAATGCATGGGATTCGGGCGATGACGATGAAGAAGAGGTGGAAGTCTTAGAAGTGGACCACTCGACTTCGCCCACTCTGTCCCCACAATGGCTGCTCCCTCACCCTCCTACCCCAGCAATGGAGGAGGAAATGGAACACCCTAATGGGCATGATGTCGAAACCGATGATGAAATCATAGACATTGCCAACGACACTGAGACTTCCGAGGCCGGACATCAAATGGACGAAAGTGCAGAGGATGTTGTATTCGTTGCCAAATACAACCCACGCACAGGGTTATTTCTGCACTGATTATGCAGGATTTAATTAGCAAATGCAGATGTGCTAGTTTATTTTCTAAAATTCCGTTAAACAGACCTGCATTTGTTAATTAATGAATGATTTTTTAAATTTGCATTAATAATTTTAGCTAAATGTTTCGTTGAAAGGAAGAGCTTGCCATTGAATTCCTTTTTAAAAGTGTGTAAATTGTATTTGCGAGCTGTAGATGGTAGAAACTGATGCAGAAAAACACTGGGTAAAAATTTCATGAAATTTGAATGTTAAATCGGTGAAGTCTTTAAACTACACTTTGAATTCAGAATGGAGAATGTGACTGCTAGCAACAGTCTTCGACTAGGCTGGATCAATATCAATTGCTTTTCAGAGAAAGCTTCTCCACGGCTTGAATATAGGAATTTTTTCCAACCAAGGAAAACCAATTTCAAACCAGCCCTTGTATTAACAAAAGTCAGCCAGTTATAAACGCTTGTCCTTCAACAGGCGATTGGGATAAAGGAAACAGTAAAGTACCTACATTTCCTCCAGTAGCGTTTGTCCCCGATATAGTTTGCATGGGAAAGACTGTTCGTATTTACAATTTATCTTTTAAACTGATGACTCTCATTTTAACTGAAGTATGCTGTGAAGAGCAATATTTCCTATGCCTTGCATGTAAAATCTACGAATTTATACCTGAAACTAAGATTAGAATTTGTGCAGCTTCGCTTGCCAATAAAATGCTAGACACACAAATTTTTGTCGTAGAAAGGTTCTAATTTTCACAGCTGCGCTTGCACATCCATTCTAGAGGACTAACTGCGGATCTGGTAAAATGTATTGTTGATATGTGAAAATAGCAAAACTAGTCGTCAAACTAGGCTTTGAATGTGCACAGCGTAATCATCTAATCAGAATTACCATTGCACTTGATATGCTGGCTTGCCAATAGGCTGCTCTTGTAAAGCTACATATCAATGGCAAATATGGCAAAATCAAAATATGGCAAATTCTAAACCACATAACTAGAAATTATATAACGCACTAAACAGTTGAAAACTGAATTTAACTAGAGGAGCTGACACGACCTACCCGCATAACACCCAACCGAGAACTAACAGAATTCCGAAAGAGGCAAAACAGCCATAGGTTAAGCCGTTCCATTAGGCTGAATTTAAAATCTTTGAATGTTTGCATTTTAAAGTATTAGATCTTAACAGGTTAATATCCACACCGGTGCGTAGAAATCGAAATTTTGGCGGGATTTTTCAGTCCGGTACGTAACTTTAGGGTTCTGCACTGTACTTAGGGTAGCTACCCCGTCCAGCTCTGATCATGTCCTGTCCTAGTGAAGAATCAAGCTAAAGAATCTTTCGGTTATCTCTCATCTCATTTCGAGCATGTGTTAAACATAGGTTAATAAAAAGATAAACTAAGAAGTTGGTTTATGCCCAAAAATACTTTCGATGTATGAAAGATTCAGCTCTTCAAACTTGCACACAATTACGGAGTGCATTGAACTACTTTGGTGCAATTATATTGAGCGTGTCATGGTGCAGGTTTTCGGACGCTTTAAAATTTCCCCTGCAAAATTTCACCGGAGTGAATTTTCGGTGGGAAATTTTGCACCAATCCAAGTAATAATGCAGATTTCAGTTGTTGAGCTTGGCTCAAAATCGAAGCAACTAATTGCGCTAATCATTTTCATCGTCAAAGCATGATTAGTTGCTTTGATTATGAGCCACACTCAGCTTATCAACTGAAATCTGCATTATTTCTTGCATTGGTGCAAAATTTCTCCTCTTGAAAATTGACACCGGTGAAATTTTTCCTGAGGGAAAATTTTCGAGGGGAAAAAGCACACTGTGACATTTTTGGGGAATTTTTCCGGTTCTGCCAGCCGACTATTGTACATCAGGCATCCTAATTTCGCCATTGCATGTTAAACCTGTTCAGTTACCTCTTGTTTGCTAAACATACGAGGGGTTAGAAACTTTTGCAGGCATGGGGTGCGTTGCAAAAGAATCTCCTAAGTATCCTCCCATGAGGGTACTTAGGAGGATGTCTGGGAGCTGTCTAGGAGGGAGTTAGGAGACCTTCTAAACCCGTTTCAAAAGATTTCTCCTAAGTTTAGCTGGCGCTGCTCCTAAATTCAGGTAACCTAGGAGAAACGCTCTGTTCACAGTTAAAGTAAGTATTGGAGCGATTGGCTGGTTAACTTCAAACAGAACTTTATCTATCATATATGATGGGTTAATTTGGCGCATTGGTCATTCCTATTTTCGGTCTGGTTCGGTCGCCACCTGGCATTTAATGGTTCATCAAAGAAATTTTCAAGCTTTGTGTGTTTGAATCTGGGCCGCGTTGCAAAAGATTCTCCTAAGTATCCTCCTAGGGGGATACTTAGGAGGATGTCTGGGAGCTGTCTAGGAGGGAGTTAGGAGACCTCCTAAACCCGTTTCAAAAGATTTCTCCTAAGTTTAGCTGGCGCTGCTCCTAAATTAGGAGAAAAGTTAGGAGTGGTGGATAGCACTCCTAGCTTAGGAGAATCTTTTGAAACCCAATTCTCCTAAGTCAGCACCTAAGCTGAACTTAGGAGCGCTCCTAGGCTTAGGAGAATCTTTTGCAACGCGGCCCTGAATAACGGTAGGACAGTTTGATTTCAAACACAAACACGTCGTCATGTCTTGGGGATGATGCGTAAATATGCATGCTGTGAACATGGGCGAAATCCCGCCAATCCCGCCTGACTGTCGATTTTAAGCCAAAGCGATCCTCACCCTTAAGTTTGAATCCATTCCCAAACCAATGAAACACTTTCAGCCTGCAAATTCGCAACTGGCAGCTGCTATTTGATTAAAATAGGACACTTGCATTATATGTCTTGAAAGTTAAAAAAGAACTTAAAACTGCATACTGATATCTAATCCAAATGTATTGTTGCAGGTTTCAAGTATAAGTTGATTGAGGATCACTAAAATTTGAATGATTTTATAGACTGTTTCGATTCCGAGAGGAAATGCTGGATGAGCTCGGACGTCTGTGGTGGTCTCAGCACATACGAAGGTAACCAGGTGGCAGCGGTCAGTGGCATTCCCTGCCAAGCCTGGTCATCGCAAGAGCCGCAGAAACATGAAAAAGGAACGTTTTACGATCACAACTTCTGTCGTAATCCTGATTATGCCGATGCACCCTGGTGCTACACCAGAGACGTAAACGTTCGATGGGAATATTGCTTTCCGCCGTGCAGGACTGAAACTGCACCTCCAGGTATTAAGGATATACCATAAATTATAGAAAACGTAACTAACGTAACAAAGGCCAGTGGAAACAGAACTACTGACTGAGTCAATAGACGAGCATTTGCTAGAAGACATTTGCTAGAACTTCGGGTTCGACAACTTGTTAGATGGAAACAGAGTTTTAAGGTGTCTATTGCATACGTATTGGTGGCTAAATTTTAGTCCAATTCTTAATTTAAACTTAAGCCGTTTTCAAAACATGCCCAGTCAGGATTTCTGAAAGGCACGGTTGCCTTTATTGCGATCATCACAGATTTTCACTTTTGTAGAAATAACTGTTCGAGTGGATCTTTCTGCTATGAGACAACGCAGGGCCTTTTCATATGATTTCATATGACCTGAAAGAGTTGAGTTTAAGCTTTGAACTTGTTTAGTTTAACCCAGGAAGCTAGCTAAAATAAGCTGTTTAACTCTTTTAACCGAGTCAGTTTCAATTCCTTTAAAATTCGTTTAAATCGCTGGGCGTAAGCACCCTCAGTCACCAGTCGTTCCAGGTAGGGCAGCCTTAGCCGGTCTACTTTTGCTGCCCTGCAGATTAACTGTGTGATTTTAAACTGTGGGTTAATTTCACGCGGTCCAGTTAGGTCGCAAGCTATTTCATGCATCCAGAATGGTTAAAATTTTTTATAGGTACTGGATAGTTGCTAAGCTTGCGTTTAATAGATATATACAATCGCAGAGCACAAATTTATCCGCTGCGTGGTTGATTGAACTTCCCGTAATTAATAGTGCCCCCTTTTAATGTTTCTTTTTATTTTTCTTGTCATTAAGATTGCCTAGTGTCGGTGTGTTCGGTGCTATTATGTTCGCAAAAAATCCGGGGCGTTATTAATCATGCATCCAGCAGACCATCATGAAACGGGCCCAGGGCCCGGGCCGAAAGTCAAAATTAGTAAATAACGATTTTTTATGTAGTTTTTAACATAATACAGGAATGATAGGAAATATAAAATTATAGTACGGCTAAAAAATGTGTTTTTAAACTTCGAGCGATTAACCTTTGGAGTAAACCCCAACAATGTAAATATTTTTAGAATCTTTAGGAACCCGAAATTTCGAAAAACCGGAAAAATCCCCAATTCCGGGTTTTATCCATGGAAAATCTAAAATTTTTAATTCTTCGCCCAATTTTCATCGATTGTTAGCAGCAAATATGTATGACTGGTAAAGGCATAAACAGAGTCCTTCAATGTATTGACATAAGAATAACTACACCGTATATCCAGAAACGTGGTTTCCTTACATTGCTTTTCATTTAGAAGGTAGCGGCCCATCTGTGTGTGCCGAGATCAAACTCATCAGAGCCTACAAGCAACTTCCATTCGACTTTATGGCAGCCACGACGGAAAGGGAAATAGCAGAAAAGGGTTACATCAGTCAATGGAATCATGGCTACGGATACTGTACCTCTACTCCAATTCCCGGACTGGATATGGTGCCACTATATCGAGCTTACAGCCATGACCTAAGCGATCACTGGAGTTCAATAAATAAACAGCAACTTTTGGATGCATCTAAGCAAGGGTAACATTCAGTTTTTACCTTTGTTCCTCTTCATAAAAGTAAGCAAATTATGTCGGTCTGCCATAACTTTCTTGAATATTAAAATGAAATATTTAGAATTCTGTCTTTATTGAATGCCTGTGGTTTTACTTCAGCTACAAGATCGAAGAGCAGCCACAATGTTATGTCATGCGGAGTCACAATGGAGTTCCTGCCGACAAGTGGAATCAGTGTACCAGTTTTATGACGAAAACAAAAAAGACAGGCTATTGACCACAAGAAATGTTCGGAAAAATACTCTACACAAAAGTCCTGGCTACAAATTTAACGGCTTTGAATTTTATGTCTTCCGCAATCCTGGAGAGGCATGCAAGGATTTTCCGGTCAAAACTCCGGGTATATACACTAATTGCTTGCATTCAATTTGATATTGAAGGTTTAGTGAGAGGGACATAAGATTGACTATTGAGTGTTTATATAACACGCTAATTGTATTCCTAACTTTGACATGTTATGTTTGGAATAACAATAATAATGTTATTCCAGATTGTAATCTTATCCTTTTGAGCTCGGCTTGGTCCAGAGGAGCACATGTTCAAACCTGGGATATGGACTAAACTAGGAGACCTCCTAAATCGGCTCCTAAAACTAGGTTCCGGAAGTCGGGCTCATTATGCACTTTCAAGTGCTAATTGTTCAAATATTTAGCCAAGATAACGGTGCAATGTATTGTATTCCTACCAGATAACTTCTATAAAAGCTTTTAGTCATTTTAGGAGCTTCAACTGTTGAATGTATAGTATAAGAAAATAATAATGAATTTCTAGAATTTTGTCACTACTTTTGCCAAGAAATAAGAAACAAATTAATTTATCCTTACCTTTAAATTTGAGAATATTCAACTTAGGTCTTCTATTTTCTTTCATACTTGGTAGGTGAATAGAATATAGAGTCATCTTAACTTGTAGGTCTCATAGGCTTTCCAGCTCACCTCACAAAATCCCAGCATGAAAGCGCTGACACAGTTAAGGTGGTGATTCCTGTCGGGCACATATCGTTGGTTGACGGTTCAAATAAAGATGAAATTTGATTAAACTTTCCAAAATAAGTTTTTTGGCCTTCTAAGACACTCCGCGCAATCCCGCTTCAAAATTCAACGTCTCTGTTCAGGTCCGGTTTTCGTGAACTTTTGAGACTTAGACAGTGGCAGCCTGCATAGCTATGATTATATTCATTCCAAAGATCTTGTTGAGCTCTATATTTTTGCTTTTTGAAGCACCTTTAGCTTTTCGCTGTCGTGCGATATAGCCGATTTTCTTATTTTGGCGTTGAAAACTTGTCATATTTGCAGAAATCAAATAATCAGCCATTTCTTGAGCTACGCAAGCCGTAAAATTAAAGTACGGGTGTCAATTTGAAGGTCTGGTCGAGGCCGATTATCCGTGACATTATAATCTTCTAAGTGCTATCTTGTACGCCGCTATCATACAAAATGTAATTTTGCAAAAACATGACCAATTTTTTTCAGCGATTGTGGAGCATTTACTACGCAAGCTAGATGGTTGCCTGACACAAAAGACGTGTTTTACACAAAATTACCCAGGGACCCTTTTTTAGTTGCCCCGATTGCTGCTTTCCAGCTAAAGTGGTCGCTTGCCAGACGACCAAACTACAGGCAGAAAACTATCCAATGTACATTTTATACCTAGCTAATAAGGATCAAAACAGAAACGGTACTAATAAACTAGCTGTTACAAAATAAAGTCAAAGTACCAACAAACTAGCTACTACAAGATAAAGTCAAAGGTCACTATTAGATCGAAAACAGATGCAAATACAAACAAAATTTAGCGAAACAAAATTTAGCGAACAGGAGCAAAATTAATTAGCAAACAAGAGAATTAATTAGCAAACAAGAGCATAATCAAATCAGCATTTTCAACCTTAGATCCCTATTTCTTAGGCCAATTTCCATTCCATATTAGCTGACTCGCAGCATTCTAACTTTTCTTGCCTCCACATATATTAATCCGCAGTCGGCACTCCTTTGCAATCTCCACTTTTTGTAATTATTTAACACAACTCACGAACTGTAAGTCAGTTAAACATTCTTTATAAAAATAAAATTTACAGCCAACTGTGAATTGAACGCAGGTTATTACGGTGACAGCCTAATGTCTTTACCACTTCACTTTGGAGCGTATATGATTCCAATGATTTCGCAATTAATTCACGAACAGTAGCTTGTTTCAAATAAAAATTAGGAAGGATTGAGATTAGCTGTGGGCTACGCTTTTTCGTTTTCCTGAATGTAACCAACTGGTCGTCTGCTAATTTCCGTTTGATATAATGCAGTTTAACACATAATATTGTTACTGCTGAATTTCTTTTTTGTGAACTTCACGAATCGATAAATGGTTGCGGAGTATTTGAGCTACAAATAACGCCAGAGCGTATTGTTGAATTTAAAAAGGTCTGTATCGTAAAATTTAATGAAACTTTAGGAATAGATTCGGATTTGATTTTTCCGAAAGCTAATATGGCTGCTTTCATTGTTTTCTGTTGACTCTAAAAATAAATATACTAGCCCATGTGTTGAAGATAGGGGAGGCAGTAGAGAATTGCAACAGCGTACATACGATTAAACCGGGGAATATATTCCGCTCCAGCGGAATAAAAATGTAATTTTTGCAAAAACATGACCAAATTTTTTTCAGCGATTGTGGAGCATTTACTATGCAAGCTAGATGATTGCCTGCCACTTAGTATACGTGTTTTGCACAAAAATACCCAGGGACCCTTTTTTAGTTGCCCCGAATGCTGCTTTCTAGCTAAAGTGGCACATTTTTTCAGTTTCACAGTTTCCTTACATTGCTTGCCATTTAGAAGGTAGCGGTCCTTCTGTGTGTGCCGAGATCAAACTCATCAGAGCCTACAAGCAACTTCCATTCGACTTTATGGCAGCCACGTCGGAAAGGGAAATAGCAGACAAGGGTTACATCAATCAATGGAATCATGGCTACGGATACTGTACCTCTACTCCAATTCCAGGATTGGATATGGTGCCACTATATCGAGCTTACAGCCATGACCTAAGCGATCACTGGAGTTCAATAAATAAACAGCAACTTTTGGATGCATCTAAGCAAGGATAACATTCAATTTATTTAACTTTGTTCCTCTTAATGCAAGTAAGCAAAGCAAAATTATGTTGGTCTGCCATAGCTTTCTTGAACTTTAAAATGGAGTATTTAGAATTCTGTCTTTATTGAATGCCTGTAGTTTTACTTCAGCTACAAGATCGAAGAACAACCACAATGTTATGTCATGCGGAGTCACAATGGAGTTCCTGCTGACAAATGCAATCCAGTGTACCAGTTTTATGATAAAAACAAAAAAGACAGGATCTTGACCATAGGAAATGTTTCTGAAAATTACTCTACACAAAAGTCCTGGCTACAAATTTAACGGCTTTGAGTTTTATGTCTTCCGCAATTCAGGGGAGGCATTCAATTTTCCGGTCAAAACTCCGGGTACAATAATTGCTTGCCTTCAAATTGATATTGGAGGTTTACTGCAGTGAGAGGGAAACAAGATTAATAATTAATAAATAATTAATTAATAAGACTATTGAGTGTTTATATAACACGCTAATTGTATTCCTAACTTTGACATGTTATGTTCGGAATAACAATAATAATGTTATTCCAGATTGTAATCTCGAGCTCGGCTTGGTCCAGAGGAGCACATGTTCAAACCTGGGATATGGACTATCATACGGACCCAAGACAAACGGAGTATGCCCTGGATAAACACATTGGCTATTGTGCCACTGAACCGATTAATGGTGTGAAAATGGCGCAGCTGACGAAGTACCACAACGGAGACAAGCACTCCACAAGACTTGGTCTAACTGATGAGGAAGACAAAGATTTGCTGAGCAAAGGATACCTTAGAGACATCGATCTTTGCTACGTAATAACCGATCCATCTGGTCTAAAGGAAGGACTGTACAAGCCAGTTTACCTGGTGGAGTATAGCCTTGTGGACGGATTCTACTATACAGGAGATTAAGCAGACTACGATAATAGAGTTGCTTACACCAACCAATTTAACACCAAGCACCACGGAATTGTATTCTATGTTGACGTCAACAAGAATCAAGGATGTTCATAAACGATTTAGCGGAACTTTAGCTTTAAGTGTTCGTTCTGCTGACAGCAAATCTTGAAAATAAAATATTGTGCATTCACCAATACCTTTCCTAAGCTAGCAGGCCTCCTAAATCGGCTCCTAAAATTAGGGTCCGGAAATCGGGCTCATTATGCACTTTCAAGTGCTAATTGTTCAAATATTTATCCAACATAACGGTGCAATGTATTGTATTCCTCCCAGATAACTTCTATAAAAGCTTTTAGTCATTTTAGGAGCTTCAACTGTTGAATGTATAGTATAAGAAAATAATAATGAATTTCTAGAATTTTGTCACTACTTTCTGTGGAGTCTAGCGCTCTTAAGAATCACTTCAATTTACTGCAATTCTGATATATAATGCCGGAACATATCTTCTTAAAAAGCTGTTTTTCATTTTTAAGACACTACACCATTTCCCTTCTGTTTTTTAAAGTCTGATTCGTCTTTCAAATTGATCTGTAGTGGGGTTGTACACTTCTGGTGGGCGGCGATTACGAGTGGACCTTCGAACTTCTGGCGGTGGATGAATAACCGGCGGTATTACATTGTTCCGATCATTCCCCACTGGTCTGTCCTGCTGATCTGGGACGTCATCAATCGCTTTCCAGTCTTCCAGTCTTGCATGATCGTCTTCTAAGATCTTTGGCTGCTTGGGCAATTGACCTTTAGGAAATAATGCCAATGATCTGCCATTCCATGTTTGACCATTCTCCAGTTGAAATGTATTTCTTTGTACTTTCTTGACAACTTGTAATGGTCTAGAAAACGCTGAAGAGCCCTTTCTTTTTGATGCCAACTTGAATCTTACATAGTCTCCTACTTTGATGTTAGACTCTGTAGGTGGAACAGTTGTCAAGTATCTTGCTTGTCCTGAATAGTAATTTTGATAGTTCTTGTACTTTGGAAAGTTCAGTGGTTGTGTAGATGCTGAGCCGATTAATGGTGTGAAAATGGCGAAGCTAACGAAGTACCACAACGGAAACAAGCACTCCACAAGACTTGGTCTAACTGATGAGGAAGACAAAGATTTGCTGAGCAAAGGATACCTTAGAGACATCGATCTTTGCTACGTAATAACCGATCCATCTGGTCTAAAGGAAGGACTGTACAAGCCAGTTTACCTGGTGGAGTATAGCCTTGTGGATGGATTCTACTATACAGGAGATAAAGCAGACTACGACAATAGAGTTACACCGGCTTACACCAACCAATTTAACACCAAGCACCACGGAATTGTATTCTATGTTTACGTCAACAAGAATCAAGGATGTTCATAAACGATTTATCGGAACTTTAGCTTCAAGTGTTCGTTCCGCTGATAACAAATCTTGAAAATAAAATTTTGCGCATTCGCCAATACCTTTCCTAAACTAGGAGACCTCCTAAATCGGCTCCTAAAACTAGGTTCCGGAAGTCGGGCTCATTATGCACTTTCAAGTGCTAATTGTTCAAATATTTAGCCAAGATAACGGTGCAATGTATTGTATTCCTCCCAGATAACTTCTATAAAAGCTTTTAGTCATTTTAGGAGCTTCAACTATTGAATGTGTAGTATAAGAAAATAATAATGAATTTCTAGAATTTTGTCACTACTTTTGCCAAGAAATAAGAAACAAATTAATTTATCCTTACCTTTAAATTTGAGAATATTCAATTTAGGTTTTCTATTTTCTTTCATATTTGGTTGGTGAATAGAGTATAGAGTCATCTTAACTTGTAGGTCTCATAGGCTTTCCAGCTCACCTCACAAAATCCCAGCATGAAAGCGCTGACACAGTTAAGGTGGTGATTCCTGTCGGGCACATATCGTTGGTTGACGGTTCAAATAAAGATGAAATTTGATTAAACTTTCCAAAATAAGTTCTTTTGGCCTTCTAACACACTCCGCACAATCCCGCTTCAAAATTCAACGTCTCTGTTCAGGTCCGGTTTTTGTGAACTTTTGAGACTTAGACAGTGGCAGCCTGCATAGCTATGATTATATTCATTCGAAAGATCTTGTTGAGCTCTATATTTTTGCTATTTGAAGCACCTTTAGCTTTTCGCTATCGTGCGATATAGCCGATTTTCTTATTTTGGCGTTGAAAACTTGTCATATTTTGCAGAAATCAAACATTTCTTGAGCTACGCAAGCCGTAAAATTAAAGTACGGGTGTCAATTTGAAGGTCTCGTCGAGGCCGATTATCTGTGACATTATAATCTTCTAAGTGCTATCTTGTACGCTGCTATCATAAAAAATGTAATTTTTGCAAAAACATGACCAAATTTTTTTCAGCGATTGTGGAGCATTTACTATGCAAGCTAGATGGTTGCCTGCCACAATAGACGTGTTTTACACAAAATTACCCAGGGACCCTTTTTTAGTTGCCCCGATTGCTGCTTTCCAGCTAAAGTGGTCGCTTGCCAGACGACCAAACTACAGGCAGAAAACTATCCAATGTACATTTTATACCTAGCTAATAAGGATCAAAACAGAAACGGTACTAATAAACTAGCTGTTACAAAATAAAGTCAAAGTACCAACAAACTAGCTACTACAAGATAAAGTCAAAGGTCACTATTGGATCGAAAACAGATGCAAATACAAACAAAATTTAGCGAAACAAAATTTAGCGAACAGGAGCAAAATTAATTAGCAAACAAGAGAATTAGTTAGCAAACAAGAGCATAATTCAAATCAGCATTTTCAACCTTAGATCCCTATTTCTTAGGCCAATTTCCAGTCCATATTAGCTGACTCGCAGCTTTCTAACTTTTTTTGCCTCCACATATATTAATCCGCAGTCGGCATTCCTTTTCAATCTCCGCTTTTTGTAATTATTTAACACAACTCACGAACTGTAAGTCAGTTAAACATTCTTTATAAAAATAAAATTTACAGCCAACTGTGAATTGAACGCATGTTATTACAGTGACAGCCTAATGTCTTTACCACTTCACTTTGGAGCGTATATGATTCCAATGATTTCGCAATTAATTCACGAACAGTAGCTTGTTTCAAATAAAAATTAGGAAGGATTGAGATTAGCTGTGGGCTACGCTTTTTCGTTTTCCTGAATGTAACCTACCAACAGTTGGTCGTCTGCTAATTTCCGTTTGATATAATGCAGTTTAACACATAATATTGTTACTGCTGAATTTCTTTTTTGTGAACTTCACGAATCGATAAATGGTTGCGGAGTATTTGAGCTACAAATAACGCCAGAGCGTATTGTTGAATTTAAAAAGGTCTGTATCGTAAAATTTAATGAAACTTTAGGAATAGATTCGGATTTGATTTTTCCGAAAGCTAATATGGCTGCTTTCATTGTTTTCTGTTGACTCTAAAAATAAATATACTAGCCCATGTGTTGAAGATAGGGGAGGCAGTAGAGAATTGCAACAGCGTACATACGATTAAACCGGGGAACATATTCCGCTCCAGCGGAATAAAAATGTAATTTTTGCAAAAACATGACCAAATTTTTTTCAGCGATTGTGGAGCATTTACTATGCAAGCTAGATGATTGTCTGTCACTTAGTAGACGTGTTTTGCACAAAAATACCCAGGGACCCTTTTTTAGTTGCCCCGATTGCTGCTTTCTAGCTAAAGTGGTCGCTTGCCAATGTCGGGAAAAGTAGGCAAAATTCAGGTTGCTCATACATTTTAGCTAATTTCTTTATAACGAAGACTGGTTTCATAATGATTAAAAAAGGCTCCCCAGCTATTTGATAGTGGAATCGAATGACGTGGCCGATGCTTCACGAAAAAATTTACTTTACTCTGCAAAAAATCTGAAAAATTAAATCACTTCAAAAATGCAGTAAAATAGTTTCCGAGAACTAAAGTTAGTTTCCTTGTGTTCACTAGAAAGAGAAAATATTACGCTCCATTTCGATATAAAAATGGCTACTTAACTCCAAGGAATACATGAGTAATAAGGGTTCAAAGTTGATGTCTCCAAAAGGAATCACCAGCTTAAGACTTAAGAGAAAGCTGCTATGAGCGGGTTATGAGTAATGCTTAGGAGCAGTTCGAAAGAAGCGTAGTGAAACAGTTCAGGAGCCGCTCATAAATTCCTTGTAAACTGCTCATAAGAGATAGGAGCCGTTTGTAAAACGCCCTACAGAATTCCAAACCACCGCGCAGGGCGCAGGAAAATGTTTGATCCAGGAAGCTGGAGCAGAAAGCTCCGCGCTGTAACTGTAAGCAAAATTTTATCGAAATATTTACGTAAGCATAATATCTGATTCAACTATTAAATCTAATCACCTCGAGAGTCTTACAGTGCTGTCGAAGCGGTTACATAGTGCAGCACGTCTCTGTGAGTGAATCAAGCCGACGGCAATTTATTTTACCTAGTGTTGTTTCAGTAACCGATTTTAGTTTCAGTTTCAGTCGGCGATCCAAGAAGGTTTCAGTTTCAGTTTCAGTTTCAGGTCTCCTTCCAAAATAGTTTCAGTTTCAGTTTCAGTTTCAGTCGGGATCACAAAATAGTTTCAGTTTCAGTTTTAGTTTCAGTCGGAGTTTCAGTTTCAGTTTCAGTTCAGTAGTATAAAAATGACAGTTCTGGCGCAGTGGCACCTGTGGAATCTGTGGCATCATTACAGTGTATGTTGTGTTACTGTTTACATTACTATTGAATTCATGTTGTGTCACTTCACTTAAATACCTAACCACTATGTTCGAGAAACTACGAGAACACTCACTTCAAAACAATGCATGCTGAGTTTAAAATGTTCACTTTAAAACAAAAGTTGTTTACTCGCTGCATGCGTTTAAAACAATATGCGTGACGTCATAGTTGTTGTTCAGCGAGATCTGTTCACATTCCTTTTAACTTTATACACGTAAACATAGGAATTTTCGACACACTTTCATAATGTTTATCCCAACTCCACCCAAATTCCTAACCTAAATTTTGCCTATAAAAGGCAAGCCTCTCAACACTCAGTGTTTACTTTACACGTTACGCGTTTACTTTGCTACTCGTTACATTGTCAACCGATTATTCATTATTACTCTGCTCTGCATTGGATCACTCAAACAAAGTAAGTTTTAATTTTAATTTTGATTTTAATAAAAATTTTGAGCAGTCGCACTTAAGACATCTTGCTTCGCGGTGCTGAGTCTGGCATCGGACTGCTCTAAGCAGCCGCACTCAAGACATTTATTGCTTCGCGGTGCTGAGTCTGGCATCGGGCTGCTTTAATTTCAATCTTAATTAGCTTTAGTTTTAATCGTAATAAAAATTTTGAGCAGTCGCACATAAGACTTTTTTCGCCTCGCGGTGCTGAGTCTGGCATCGGACTGCTCTAAGCAGCCGCACTTAAGACATTTACTGCTTCGCGGTGCTGAGTCTGGCATCGGGCTGCTTTTGACAGCTGCACTTAAGACATCTTGCTTCGCGGTGCTGAGTCTGGCATCGGGCTGTCAAAGGGTTACCTCAGTGTAGGTTCAGCTTTATGTGCAAGCTCTCGCTTAAGTCCTCGATTTTGCACTACGCAAAGTCTGTCTCTCTCCAGCAATGGACCGCTCCTGGTCATGTTGTCGTGCCACTAATACTAGCGGATAATAAGACCGGTGTCGCAAGACGGGGCAACCGCTAGTGGCAATAACGACAGGTAACACCCCGAAAGGGCATGTCACCAGGAGTCAGGTTGTAGAGACAGGGGCTGCTTATGAGTATGCACATCAACCTGAGCTTATGCTTGGTAACCCAAACTATACACAAAATTAATTATGCATTAACTATTTGAAATCGTTGACTTAGTAATCACTAAGTATCAAATACTTATTATATTTTTCTTTTTTAGGTATTCTCACTAAGGAACTCCAGCACTGAACAGCATAATTAATTGGTAAGTACAATTTACTTGTTAAGCCTAACCAACTACTAGTTTTACAATAGTTGTTTAATAAACACCGACACTTACACCAACATTATCACTATTTACAAAGCATTATACACTCAATCAAATCTATACAACTAATTTCAACAAAATGCTTGTACATTTTAGATACAAAGATACTCTGCCAAACCCTCCCTTCACCAAGAAGAAACTTCCAGAAGACCAAGACGATCCGTCAAGAAGATTTCTAAGAAACAAAAGTGACCAGTGACCAGACAACAGATACAGTGGTAAGTATCACATTTAATTTTCTAATAATAATCACACACTCACAACAACTCCACCAAACGTTTCACAATTTTGTCATTTGTAAAACAATCTGTACCAAAAATTTTTAAAAACTGTTTAAAAGTTCCATAACCCCCACACCTCCACAGCAAGAAAGCAACAGCATAGAGACCACATACACTACTAGCAATGCACTGTAACGGCAAACAATTATACACATAGTCTGTCAGATTAAGTCCATAAAATGTAGGGCTCATTCCGTAGGAACAAAAGAACTCCGTTTGTCCGTCGTTAGGTACATAGATTGCCACCCAGTGTTGACCAGGATCAGACGAGGGGGCCGTATTCACCACCATACAGCCAGGACCATTCATCACTAGTTCATCTTTCGCAAACACACCCTTGAAGTTAGGAACCCCTTCAAGCAACTGCTGAATCTCCAGAGTGTTCATCAGGCCTTGTAGTCCATCAACAGCTCACGCGATCTAGTTATTTCAATAACACTCTCGAATTCACCGTAGACAATTACATTGATCGTCTGTATCAAGTTGTTGGCAAATTGAAGACTGAGTCGTAGATTTCCTTGTTTACTTAGTTCCAAGTGGTGAGAAGTATTACCACATCCGTCTGGAGTTAAGTCAAAGCAGAACAGAGCATAACCATTTTGAAAGTTTGGATAGCTTATATCGGTTCCAGAATCGGAATAGGATTTGTTCTTCACGTTAAACAAGTTGGTATAAGCTCTAATCAGACGTTTATCACTTAGCATCATAGGGCAACCGGCTACGGGTTCCCCATCTATAGTCAGCTCCAAATTCTCCAGATCAAACAGTTGAAAGTTGAACGGATTGCTAGTATAGCGACCATTCATCGCATTATTCGTAATCATAGCAAATACCAACTTCTTCGGTATGCGTCCAGCAAAGAAATTATCCCTTGATGCAGATCGGGAGTTGTATGGGATCGTTAGCACCTCAATTTCTGTTCTGTTGATTGGATACAGAGCATTTCCAATAGATAACGCTTTTTCATGAGCCAGCGAAATAGATGGTGCAATTTGTACATGTCGAACCCACAGTATTGCTTCACTGATTTCGATTTTGAACTTTTGTGTTATATCCTCTCCAGACATTAGACAGAATTCAGGAGAACTTCTGATGAGCTTGATCCGAATAGGCACATTGCTCAAAAGATACTTTTCCTGGAAGAACAGATCCACGTGAAGAGGTCCATATAGCTCAAACAGCCTACTGCCTGCTGTTCGCACCCAGCGTTTTGCCAGACCAGTATTACTTGATGAAGCTGCTGCATTTACATCTTCCATCTCTGTATCTTTGTAGTATAGGATTGAGGTTAGCTGACTTCCTTTTGCGTCACTACCAAAGTTTAACAGAGTTTCAAAAGCAGCCTTCCACGGATACGTTCCTGTGCTCTGAGTTATCATGCGATTACACACATGCACATCCACTTTAGAAAACAATGCATGTAGCAGCATGTTAACAGGCGCTACTTTTACATCATTGGCAAATGCATTTCCGCTACCTGCTAATACAATTTTAGCTGCAATATAGAGCCGAGTATCAGACAAATCCGTGTAGTGGGGAGATGGCTTTATGTCAAACTCTATCGGACCACCATCAGTTGTATTAGCCAAGGGATAGTAGGGGACATAATTGCTCTTCTCCTGACTTGTTTGGGTTCCTGGCAATTTGAATAGATCCAATTGTGTAGAGACACAAGGACAAGATCGCTCATGTATCATTGCCATTGCTGAATATGTCTTGATATCTTTGTCTTTTTGCTCCTTTTATACCTTTTCGAGATGGTTTTCTTTGACCCAAAAGCTTGTCTACACCTTTGTGCATTAGCCTACGACCAGCCTGTCTTCCTCTAGCTTCTAAGGACTCTAGCGGATCTTCTCCTCTAACAATGTCGTGTGCAACATTGACTCCTGTTCTTAGTGCTTCTTGCCCGACAGCTTTGGCACCTGACTTTAGGAGAGGAGCAACAGTTTTAGTAAAAAATGGTACCACGCCTCGGAATAAGCTACCAAACAGTCCTCCCAATCCATGACCTTGTTGAATAGATGGACCAGAAAAATAGGCAAGATTTCCTGATGCTTGATTTGCATAATAGTCATTCAGCATCTGTTGGTCATGATTATACATTATGACGCCAGTAGTTTCGGTCTAATATGGAGCTTTAAAATTAAGGGACTGCTGCTTATAAATGGAAACGGCAGACCACTTGCTGTTCTGATTTGAATATGAACAACTTCGATTGATGACTTTGACATATCCAGATAGTACGGCTTTATATACTTTTCAGATATAGTTGTTCCTGGATTATTGCTAGATGTGTTAACTACACGAAGTAGTGGTGCCATAGTATCACCTACTCTTTGATAATCAACCAAATCCGAGTACACAAACATGCTATTCTGAACACTTCCAAAATTTGGAGGAAAGTCTGCATAGGTTGACTCAGCATGAAAGTGGTAATAGTTGGAGCCAGAATTGAAACCAAGGATATAGGAAAGCACTGGGCTTAGCGATATGTGGTCAAACGCCTTTGTCTCACTATATTTGACTCGGTAACGCTTCTTTTCCGGCATCCAGTCAATGTGAGCTCCTGTACTGCTAAACTGCTGTAATTGATCGACAAGTTCTTCTGGAGAGGAGTAATGACCAGATCGAAGGACAATCTTGCCCGTAACTTTGTAGTTGGATTCTTTGTCATCATGGAAATATATTGTAGCATCAGACGATTGAAATGTCAAGAAAGAGTTTGGGTAAATCAATTCCACTAGCGCCACTTCATGTTGTCCATGCAGAATAAGAGGTTTGGCCAATTTCACTTGGAAGTTTGCCAACGTGTTATCAGGAAAGTGATCCATTGAGCTATTTGATGGTAGAAATAGATACATCACGCTAGGCTGACAATATCACCTTCTTTGACGTATGAATTAAACTTTGTTGGATATCCTTGCCACTTAACCAAGTACTCAATGCCTTGAGGGCCTTTTCTTGTACGTAAAATCTTCTCAATCTTCCAGATGTCGTCAAAGTCTTTGTCAACTGGTTGAAGTTCTTGAGCAACAAATTTCCCTTTTATAGTTTCATCCATCAGATCTTTTAGAACATAACGATTTGGATTTCCTGGTACAACCTCGCCAATCTTGAACAGTTCTTCAGTATAGTTTGGTAAATAACCTTTCTCAAACATAGCCTTCACTTTACTCATTCTAACCAGTTGGTCTTCAGACAAGTTAGCATTCTCTTTCACCTTCTTCTTCTTCGTATACAAATTACTGTATACGATTGCTTCGTTTGAGTTGTTCACATCCTTAGGTGCCATCTTTATACTTCTGTGGAAACGAGAATTGTACGTTTGCAACATGTCTGGTAGCACTTCCAACCATCTATATGTATTCTTTGCAGTAAAGTACCTGTACAGCAAATTCTTTAAGGTCCTGTTGAATCGTTCCACTGTAGCGCTTTTATGAACACTGTAGGTTGAAAAGTGATCTATATTGTAAAGCCTGAGCATATGCTGGAAATGATGGTTGTAAAATTCCTTGCCACGGTCAGTTTCCAACTTTTCAGGTCTTCGAGTAGTACTAATGAGAATTTTCTCGAAAGCTTCCGTAACGTCTTTTCCATGTTTAGTTCTCACTGGTATTGCCCACGCATATTTAGAAAATACATCAATCACTGTCAGCATATAGCGGAATCCATCATTGTGTTTAGCTATATTACCCATTTCACAAAGATCAGCAGCCCACTGAGCATCAATTCCAGGCACATAAACTCTAGGTTCCACACTTAGTTTTTTTCTTGCTTCCTTGTGCAATGTATATGCATCTTGACGACGTAGCCATCGTTCGACTCTATCTTTATCTTTGACAGTTTTCACAAGACGAGCTAGTCCAGAATAGGCAGTAGGTAATCCGGGTGTGTAATATAAACGATTCAAAGTTCCATCCATCTAAACCTTTTGGACTTGGGCTCAAGTCGTTCTGGCCAGTCGTCCTTTCTTTTACGTTTTGCAAAGTTGACAATCTTTGCACGCTTTGTCAAGGGACCTCCTTTAAACTTGCTGCGCTTTCCTTCTACCTGATGTTGACCAATCCATTTAGGTTGATGACTTGTATAGAATCTGTGTTCAGTAGTAGCCCTCTTTGTTGGATATTCTTCAGGATCTAACCTGCGTTTACCAAGATACTTTGGTCTAATCAACTGTTTTGCAATCAAACGTCTTCTCTTAAAATGCTGTTTTGCTGCTAGTTGCTTCTTTTGCCAACGTCTGTGTAAGTTCTTCTGGACATTCGTCAGCTCTTTTCCAGGACGCTGCCTTTTTATAATATCATCAGGTGTTGGACTGGCTTCACGTTTTCGAGACGGCTCATCGATTTGCATTTCTTCAAGAGCAGCTTCAAATATAGTTTGACCAGGTTCTCCTGTAGTTCCAGTTAAATGAGATTCCACAAGATTCACTATATTTGTATTTGGAACTCTAACGTTGTGAAAGATTATTTCACCAGAGTCATTCCATGTGAGAATGTTTGGATTGCGCGCGAGTTGTTCTGTTACTGTTGTCAGCTCCTGTTCATTAATCACGGGTTCCATATCATCAGAGAAACTAGCAAAGTCAACATCATCAAATGTTTTCGACACAATTGCTTCAGGCTGAGGATTTACCTTGGGTGTTTTCCCAAGATAATGTCTATACTGAGACAGCAGTTCCTGAAACTTCTTCAAGGTTTGATCGTTTCCTTGATGAGATAAAATATTATCCATATCGTTTCTTAGCTCTGTCAACTTGCTGGTAACTGGCTTTTTCCAGTTACTGTCATATGGTACAAGTTTCATTTTCCTAAAGCTGGTCATCTTCCCAGTAGTGAACCAATAGCTCCTGCAATTGCTGGTATGAGAGCAAGCAGAAAGTTTCCTCCACTTTGAACAATAAGCCGACGTTTGTGCTTTATATCACTTCCAGGAGTGCTAATCTTTCTAAGAATTTTCTTGTGACGAGCTAAGCGTTTCTTCTGAGCTGCTGTGATTGGAACATTTCCTTTCAATACGTTCAGGGCGCACTCACAAATACAACGGTGAAAGTCATCGCTGGCATTATTCAGCATAGGCTTGCGATGTCTAAGATGCGTTCCAGCCACAGACTGTAGCTTTTTATAGTGTTTCCGGAGACGGTATAGACCCATTGTACTGAATCAAACTAGTTTTTATTTGCTTATATAGGCTACAGGTTCTTCTCCAGGCAGAATACCACTGATAACACGTGTTTGGTCATGAGACTCTGGTTTAAAGTCTAGCAGTAAATATGAATATGGTTCTTTAGTAGCATCCTCGAAAGCTTCAATCAAAAACTTTCCTTTTCCTGGAAACACTTGTCTCGATAAATGTCCAATCTGAGCTCTGTCTCGAGTATTCTTCATTAGAACAATATAGTTTGCATTGAGTGATATAGTTCGATAATTTTTGGGGAACAGGTTTTGAAGCAGTGCAATGCAACTTATGTTGTAGTGATGGCTATACTTTGTGAAAATGTTTGCCAACACTTCGGGCATCTCGCTCATTAAATCATCTAGGACTAGAACCATGTTTCCTTCTTTCAAGAGTTCCTCTGCTGGCAATCCTTGATTAAATTCATAGTCTAGTTTGTTGTACAGAGGTTGCCAAACACTGTAGCACCAAACAGTCCGCTTGGGACAGTCCTTCATTAGGTATCTGTTCTCTAGCAGCTTTGAAGTAAACTGAGACTTGCCACTACCAGAAGGCCCTACTACTAGCATACTAAAAGGACACTTGAGACGGACGTCCATTTTAATTTACATTAATTTACACATACAGTCATTTATATACACAATCAACAGCTTTTATCCAGTCAGTAGGGAACATTTTATAGTTGTTAAGTATTGCTTCATATATCAAAGGACGCCATACAGTTCTGCAATTATAGTCAACAGAGCAAACATTCCACTGTTCAGGTACATTAATGTCAATAGGTACGTTTGTTCTCTTCAACACGTCTTCCATGTCAACGGCTTCTTCAACCAAATATTGAAAGTGGGTATCCAAGTAATTTCGATAGGCATCAAGACAGGTATGATCCTGTTGTGATAGACAAGTAAGGAGGCATCCAAGACATTCAAAGTTGCTTTTGGAATAGTATCTCGCCAATCGCTCAACTTCCTTAGCAAAAGCAAGAAGATAGTGCCTTTCCCATTCGTGTTTGGGTTCGCATCTGTTGACAGCCATCATCTCCGCAACAAAGGACTCGTAAAGATTTTCCTGTGGTGGTGGCGGTGGCGCCCACGGTGCTGCAGAAGGAGGCCAGTAGGCACGAGGCTTATTACCTTCATATTGAGAGCTGGAACCATAATCATCAGTTTGATCCGTCTTCCTCCACGCCAACCCCTCATTCGGCTGCGTAGCAGCCTTGAATTTGAACCCCGACATAACTCAGAAGCCGCAACACGTACCACAGAATCCATACAAACTGATTAGACGCCAGGTGAACTCCATTTATATCCATTTATATATTTAGGTTAGTAGGTCAAAGAAGACGCAAACAATCGATGAGTCATCGTCAAATACTTTCTCGATGTCAAGTCTCAACAATGCATGAATCAAATCTGTTGTAGTGGGTGACTTCCAATAGAAATGTCTAATATGTGGACCAACTTGACACTGTCCAACCACTGATCCATTAAAGTTTAGACGTAGGAAAATATCTCTACACATATCTTCCAACATTAAGAGACGTTCTCCACATACAGCGTGGGGATTCGTCGCAGTCTGAATGACTGCTCTCAGTTCAACTTCTTGTTCATATGCTTTCCTATCAACAGCCATTCTGTATCCAAGACCAATGTTCCAAGATTCATTAACATAGGGTAAAGTGGTGTTTATGTAGCATTTGTCTGTACCAGGACAAGTTTTCAGAGAGAAATATATTGCAGCAATTACTGCTGCAGTAAGCAGTGCAAGCAAAATCTTATTCATTCCTAAAACCAAAACAAACTAGTTAGTCATGAATATGAGATCCTTAACTATGATTGTGACGTCATCAAAGTATAATTATTTTTAGGAAATGTCACAACATTACCAATGCGAGATTTGCGGTAAATCTTTCAAGAAGAAATCTTATTTGAGACGCCATCAGCGGACAGTACATGCTAACAACAGTTGGAGGTGTCACCAATGTGGGACTGATTTTTCAAGGAAGGACAGCTTAGAACGACATCAGAAAATTCACAATCGAAAACGACAACTAGATGATGATGTAGGACCTTCTAAGAGGGTTCACTTTGAACCGAATACTGAATCTGATGATGAACTGCTGGAGATGCCCCTGCCGCTGACGGATTCTGATAATGAATTGCTTGAGATGCCCCTGCCTTCGACAGAATCAGATGATGAATTGCTTGAGATGCCCCTGCCTTTGCCAGAGCCTCCTCAGAGACCATTATATGATATACTTCCTACTCAACAGGCATTTCATGGTTGGTTAAGTGGGTACCAAGTTGTACCAAGGGACTTTGTGGGTGATATGGTGGTATTTCTTGGAGAGGTTCGGGAACAGTTATTGGAACTGTTGACTCGGGAACGAGAACGTTTAATGGGACTAAAGTTTTGGCTGTGCGTCAAGGCCCGTCTTCGGCGGGCTACGGATATGACTGAAGTGACTGATGCTCATTTCTGCTGTAAAGCTAAAGACGTGCAGCTTGGATCCCCCTTGGGTGAAGAAATCAGTCTGGCGGAGGAGGAAATTAAAAAGAACTTGGAAACTTTCCTTAAATTGGGTTCCAACTGGGTTGTGGATCAAATTTTGAGTATGGATGTTCAGATTGCTTGTCATCATCCTCTGGTTGGTTCCTCATACAAACCTTTGCCTCGTTGGATTCAAGCAAAAAAGGCAATAGTTAACGTGCAAAATAAGGATAACTTGTGCTTTCTTTGGAGCATTTTAGCAGCTATCCATCCTGTTGAGCAAGACTCCCAGCGAGTCTCCAAATACAAGTCGTACATCAATGAACTTGTTATTGCTGATCTGGAACTGCCTATGAAGCTTCAGAATGTGCACAAATTTGAAAAGCTCAACAACATCAGTATCAACGTTTTTGGTGTGGAAGGGAAGTCTTTTTTCCCTCTATACCTTTCGAAGAAAAACTACAATCAGCATATCGATCTTCTGCTTTATGAAAATCACTACAGTTGGATCAAGAATCTGGATCGTCTCTTAAGTGATCAGCGTGATCATGACGGTAAGAAATACTTTTGCCGTCGATGTTTACAGCCTTGTTATTCAGCAGAAAGGTTGACTGATCACCTGGAAAGATGTCTTGCCAATAAACCGAGCAAAACTATTATGCCTGAAAATGACATTTTGAAATTTAAGAACCATCATCGACGTCTACGTAGTCCAATTGTTGTTTACGCAGACTTTGAGTGCCTCACTGAGAAGATAGAATCCTGCCAACCACCTGACTCTAAATCATACTCCATGGCTTATCAACGACATACACCTTGTGGTTACGGTCTCATTTCCATCAAACAATGCTGTGGAGATTCCACAAAGGTTATTGGAAAACCAACAGTATATCGAGGACAAGACTGTGTTCAAAAGTTTCTTGATGAACTGATTGACATTGCTGAGTGTCATAGTGCATCATTGAACAGTCCTCTTCCTCTCCAGTTGAATTCAACAGAGGAGGCATCTTTTAAGAAATCGGTTGCCTGCCACCTGTGTGGAAAGCAACTTTACGAAGATAGAGTCAGAGACCATTGCCATTTGTGTGGGGCCTTTCGCGGTGCTGCTCACAACAAATGCAACCAGCAGCATCGGTTGAATAGAGACATTACAGTGGTCTTCCACAATCTGCGGCGATATGATGGTCATCTGATAATGCAGAAAATTGGAAAGATTTGTAACACAAGAAAGCTCAAAATGAATGCCGTTGCAAAAGGAATGGAGGATTACTTAAGTTTCTCCGTTTCAAAACCATGTCGAAACGGTGACGAAGATGTTGAAGATGAGACAGAGGAGGAAAAAGTAATTGGTGGGTACGGTCGAGAGCCTACTCCTTGGCGAATTCGCTTCATTGACAGTTGCCAGTTCCTAATGGCATCTCTGGACACATTAGTCAACGACCTTCAGTCTACCCAGCTTCAGGTACTCTCTACTAACTTCTCTGACCCAGCCAAGGTGTCTCTATTGACTCGGAAGGGTGTTTACCCCTATGATTACATGGACTGTTGGTGGCGCTTCGATGAAGACCGACTTCCGTTAAAATCAGCATTCTACAGTCAACTAACTGAGGAAGACATTACCGACGCTGACTATCAGCATGCTATTTCGGTGTGGGAAACCTTTAATCTGCAAACTCTTGGTGACTACCATGATTTATATTTGTTGACTGATGTACTGTTATTGGCCGATGTTTTTGAGAACTTTCGAGCTTTCTGCCTTCAACACTATGACTTGGATCCCATTCATTACATAACATTACCTAGTTTTGGGTGGGATGCTTGTCTAAAGTTGACTGGCATTAAGTTGGAGCTTCTCAAAGATAGCGACCAGTATATGTTCTTTGAACAGGGGATTCGTGGAGGTGTGGCGATGATTTCTCATCGCTATGCCAAAGCGAACAACCCGTATTTAGATTCGTTTGATCCTAGTTTACCTGTATCGTATATTATGTATCTTGATGCTAATAACTTGTATGGTTGGGCCATGAGTCAAAAGCAACCACATTCTAAATTCCGTTGGCTTTCACATACCGAAATTTCAAAATTTAATTGGTCTACTATTGATGTAGACGGGGAGGAGGGTTATATTTTAGAGGTTGATTTGGGGTACCCAAAAGAACTTCATCATTTACACAACAGTTATCCTCTGGCCCCTGAAAAGCTTTTAATTTCAGATGATATGTTATCTCCTTATTGTAAGCAATTGAAGACGGATCTCAGTGTTACTGGTTCCAAGGTGCATAAGCTTGTGCCCAATCTTTATAACAAACAAAAATATATAATCCATTTTCGTAATCTAAAGTTATACTTATCATTGGGCTTAAAATTAGAGCGAGTGCACCGCGTCCTGGCTTTTCGTCAATCTGCCTGGATGCATAAGTATATAAACTTTAACACTGAGATGCGCAAGGCAGCTAAAAGTGATTTTGAGAAAAATTTGTTTAAATTGTTAAATAATTCGGTATTTGGCAAAACTATGGAAAATGTCCGTCAATATATTAATGTGGAACTTGTAAGTGATCAGTGCCGATTCAGCAAGCTGGTATCAAATCCTCGCTTTGAACGGGCAACCGTTTTTAGTGAGGACTTGGTGGCAGTTTGTTTGAGTCGTTCGACAGTCGAGCTCAATAAGCCTATATACGTTGGGTTTAGTGTGCTCGATTTGTCCAAACTGCTCATGTACAATTTCCACTATAATTACATTGTACCTAAATATGGCTCTAAATGTAAACTGTTATTTACTGATACTGACAGTTTGTGCTATTATATAGAATGTGAAGATGTATATAAGGATATGCATGTTGATTCTAATTTGTTTGATTTTAGTGACTATCCTTCCGATCATCTTTTGTTTTCCACTACTAACAAAAAGGTTATGGGGAAAATGAAAGATGAGACGAATGGTAGTCCCATATCTGAGTTTTGTGGGTTGCGGGCTAAAATGTACAGTATTTTATGTGGGGGTGTGGCTAAAAAGCGGGCAAAAGGTGTTAAAAAGTATGTTGTTAAAAGGCATTTGAATCATTCTGATTATGTGCAAACTTTGTTTGATAAATCTCATCGTCGAAATGTAATGAATATGATCAGAAGCGACAGGCATCAACTCTTTTCCCTAACTTCTAATAAAATTAGCTTGTCAGCTTTTGATGATAAGCGTTACATTTTGGATGATGGGATTACTTCCTATGCTTATGGTCATTGTGATATTGTAAATCAATAAAGCAACACTAAGGCATATGTGTTTATTAAGCAAAATATAGAAGATACAATAAGTAAACATTAGTACCTCTTCTTCAAGAAAAAGTTCAACAGTTGATATGCCCGATGACCAGAACAGTACTTTGCCCCATCTTTTAGCATATGATCAGGACAACAGCCTTTTCCTTCGTTGATGGGTAGATGATTATAACTTGGAAGACCAATGGCACCACCTTCCTTAACTTTGACCAAATTATTTCTTTTAGTCAGTCCAGTCTTGATTAAATTCCACTGAGCAGTTCCTTTGGTAATAATCTCCGAAACATGGGATTCCCTCAGGAAATTGGAGATGCGATCCATCGCTTCCTCCCAGTTGCAAAGATGTGGACTTGTATCCCAATCCAGACAGGTTTCCATTGTCACATATTGGATGGTCGCTAGTTGTTTGGTGTCCAGTTCCTTCAGATCATGCGGCGCTCGCACAAATAAATGATAGATCTCAGGTTGAGAGGACTCCGAATGAAAAATTAACACAGTCACCTCCAACGGTACATCCCCAAGTTTGGGAACACCAATACAACTAACCGCAATAAATGCAACAGCCATAACTGATAGAAATTGGTTGTGTTCACAGCTTAAGTAGGTAAGAAAATAGGTTAAGAATGTAGGTTAAGAATGTGCAAAACTGGATTACACCAGTCTAACTAGGGGGAACCAGAGACAATGTAACACAAACTGTAATACAACACACACTGTATTGGTGCCACAGATTCCACAGGTGCCACTGCGCCAGAACTGTCATTTTTATACTACTCAGTTCACTCGAAAAACTGCAGATTCTAGCCTTGAGACATAATATAATGCTGAAATTTATGACTATTTATACTTCCACTGCAGAGTACTAACGAAAAAACCGCTTTAAACCTTCAAATCTTCATGTTCTGAGAAAAGACTGAAACTAGTTTCAGTCCGAGTTTCAGTTCTTTAGCCAATCTAGTTTCAGTTTCAGTTTCAGTCGGCCGCCTAAAATAGTTTCAGTTTCAGTTTCAGTTTCAGGTCTCCTCCCAAAATAGTTTCAGTTTAAGTTTCAGTTTCAGTGCCTGAAACTGAAACCTGTACAACCTGAAACCTAGTTTCAGTTTCAGTTTCAGTGCCTGAAACTGAAACCTGTACAACCTGAAACCTAGTTTCAGTTTCAGTTTCAGTGCCTGAAACATCAGTGATTTTACCTGCTGGGACGGTGTAGTTTTCCCCATGAATTTTGCCAATATGGTGTATACAATCTCCCTCTAAATCATGATGTAATTTTATTTTTAATGGATTTTCCAACCTTTAATTACATCATTTTCACAGAACAATCGTCAAAGACAAAACGTAATTGATAACTGCATATTTGTGCAAATTACATATCTGAAGCTTAATTTAAAAAATTTCTTTAATTAAGATGACCACAGTTTCTTGTTACTATTCATCCAGTATTATGAAGTAATAATTAGGCTTAAAATTTTTCAGCGTATGTTTATAGGCACCTTTAAAAATGTCGCCTAATCAATAAAAATAGTACCTACCTAATAACAAGAGTGCATAATAGATAAGAGTATGACATCTGGCAGCTTCTTTGTTATCAGCTGCAGGTACATGCTCTGCACGCTAACGGCTGACCCCATACACAAACGTGTACCTAGTGACCCCCCCCCACAAATCAGTACCCAGTACAGGTTTCTGTACGTTCACTCGCCGTATGTTTACGTGTTAAATCTCGAAAACACAACGCCTGCGAGCGTCTAATTTGTGTCTGCTTCGAGCTTTAGAACGCTAAGATAGCGGCCAAATTCGTTTGAAGAGAGCATACACGTTTGTGGGGGGGGGGTCAGCCGTTAGCGTGCAGAGCATGTACCTGAAGCTGATAACAGAGAGCTTGCGAGCTGTCACACTCTTATCTATTATGTACTCTTGCTAATAATAATCCCAAGCGTCTGCATGCGTTCGTAAGCATGAATACGCTACAATTATTTTTAAACGGTTAAAACGGCATGTTACTGTTTACAATCTGAGGCGTCTTTCTGCGTTCGCGACTATGAATGCAGCTTAATAGTTGCGTCTGCGCCTTCTTCCAGAAGCAACATTATTGTTTTCAGCAGGTTGTCGTATTTGCCGCAATTGTCACATAAGTTATTTAGCACTGTTTGACCATCAGAGTTTAGCGCATTTACGTCAGTTCCAGTTTGAACTAGAAACGGCGTCAGATCGTACAACTTGCAACGCTTTTGATGCTTTGACATACTGACAAGAAGCAGAGCTTAGTAGCGGTGTCTTGCTACAAAATAATTGAATCAAGATGTCGTCTTCATCCTTCGTTTTTGCCAGTTCATGTAAAGAGTACCGAACATCGGTTGACAATAATCTATGAAATTAGTAATTTGTGATAGTGATAACGCGTGAATAATACAGTGGGCTTTAGACACTCCCAAATGATTGTCGTAGGAGGACTCAATTATTTTGTCGGCTTCATTCCACCACGAAATTGAGCTACAATGCCAATGGCAAAACTCTTCTGCAGAAGTATGCAAAGTAATTTTAATCTTTACAAGGGCATGAACTATGGCAGATAAACTTTCCCATTCTTTCGTAATAATGATACGTTTTACATCCGCTTGCTCCGCAAATCAATGTATAGTCAGTTTCATCATATCAGATCTGTTCTCTGAATTGTCCAAGTTAATGATTACGTCTTGGAAAATTTCCACAGCAAAACACAGAAGACCAGCTTCTGTTGACAGACTGGAGAGTCGACCCACTGATTAGCTAATCGATTAGCCTGCTGAAATCGGCTCGAAGCTGCCACTGATCACTGGAATCAGTTAAAATCAGATGCCCAATTGTTGACTCTGGATTAGGTGATGGTGGATTCAAACCATTCATAGTTAAACTTTTATACTCCCACATTACTTCTGTTATCCGATTTCCTTTCCGAAACTCTGATAGCATGCTTGATGTCTTGGGGCTGAAACGCAAAACTCTTTACATTGTGGAAATTTAGCTGTAGAGATGATTAATGGAATGGACAGAATAAGCTACTTAAAAGCGGATTCATGCTCCGACGGCGTTTGCATCTCAACCTTACAACTGGTAGCTTCAACTTATTCTGAGCTAGCAGCAGCTGACTTGATAACTGGATTTCGGATACGTGTTCTGCGGCTCAGAAAACCCCTGCATACAACATTGCGAACAGAAAAATATCGAATTTCGCGTAATCGAAAATATTGAGATATTTTAAACTCGTCAAAAGCATTTCATCCTTGTTCCATAGTAACCACCCCCCCCCCATCAGTACCTAGTCGAAACGGGGGTGCGCTCACTCGCTCTATGCTTATGTGCTTAAACACAAGCAGTGTGTTTGCGAATTTTGTGCCTGCTTAGTAAGTTTATATTACAACCGAAAAATGCACACGTAGAGAGTGCACCATTAATGTGGTATCAATTGAGGTCTGGTTTTATGTTTTTCCGAATGACATGTACGTAAACGCACTGTTAAACATAATTCGATGAATTGAGCAAAACGACAGCTTAGCAGGTTGTTTTATTGCACGAAGCATGTTGTCTAACCTCAAACTTGAGCAGGGCCTTACGCAAAGAATGGTCTAGGATTACTTTGTCTAGTTTTCCAAAGTGGATTCAGCTCAATCATATAATCATTAATAATTAGGTTTTATTCTTTTTTCGTTCTCCTTTGCTGCTCCGTTGCTTGATGAATTACCTCTGGAATTCCACAAGTCTGAAGGTAACTAAGTGAACTATTTGAAAGTGTATCCAAGTAATCAGTAACTTTTAGTTAATTGCAACTTTGCAGGCATAACATGTCAACATGTTGTGGATTTAAAGCCGAATGCTAAACCTAAAAGTTTTGACTGATTTCCACAATCAGTAAGTAGTGCCAAAGTACACTTGGAGAGGGACTCTAAATCCAACTGAGTAGATAACAATCCCAGGTTACAGTTTATTACCTGGCAGGTGGATGAGTGGCGGTAAATTGTAACCAACTGAATGAGGTGAGTTGCTGCCAAATTATTCTAAGATCAATGGGCGGGAAGAGCTTGGAGTGGTAAACATGAGCAAATTGCTCAGATTTTTAGGCGGCCGCCCATAGTAGAGCCTGTCTGCCGAATACGCCCGCCGGAGAGCCAAGACATTTTCGGCCGGCCGGTGTACCATCCGGGTCAGAAACAGCCGGGCCGGCCCACTGAACCAGGCCAATACCTGACATTATTTTGATATACATAAACAGAAGCAACTGTAGGCATCATTTAATAAAACAGTTTATCAAAACGAACAAAAATAGGGCAGAATTCATACCGACCGATCTACATTAACTGCAGGGTCGGCCGGCGAGTAAAGATGAGATCTGGGACCGGCCCGGACCTGCCCTGACGTTTTTTACATATTACATATACATTCCAATTTTAATAATTGTCTTTGCCTGCCCTGAATCAAATGAGACTGCATGTGCCAAGTATTGTTAGAGTCTGCGTACTGTTTTTTTGAAATTTTAGTTGAGATTGAGTGCTTGTTTATGTATATACATAGATTTGTTTTCGAGTAACAAAAATCCAGCCTACTATGAAACTATTTTAAACTCAATAAAACATTAAAACATTTCGGTAATTTCACCTCGGGCCAACTTATTTAACCTAGATTAATTTCCGCAGTAGGGTATGATGCTCAAATATTCGTTATGCACAGTTTATTTGAGAGAACACTTTGGATCCCGAGAATACTGTAGTGCGGTAGAACACAAGATTGTACATGTCTCAAAACTTCATAGATTAATTTTTCAAAGCATAAGGGCTTTTCAGGACCGGGCCTGGCCGCGCAAGCTAGAGGCCTGCATAACGGCCCGCGGCCCGGCCCGGCCCGCGGGCCGGGCCGGGTGGGCCGACGACCAAAGTTCACGGGCCGGGCCGGGCCGCGGGCCGACAATCCGGCCCGCCATCAGTTTTTGAAAGATTTAACTATAAAATAGTAATTCATATTTTAGCTTAATATGTTTTGTGTTTCCGTAATATGTTTCGTTCGAACTAACACTGATTTCCCGCAGTAACGATAGCATTTTATTTTCATGAATAATTCATGTATTTATCGTCACATCATTAATGTTAAATCCTCAATCCGCCTAAGTAATTTTAGCGTTTACAACATTAGAATATGAAACTTTTAGAATAGGGCAATATATATGGCATTAGTAACAGTGTATTTTATGTTGGTTTTGATGTATTCGTTTCTTTTTTAAGAAAACGATGCCTTTACTTAGAACAACGCAGTTTTAAAAATATCAAAGTTTAGAGTTTATGGAGCAAAGATTTACTACTTCTTAAGAAATGAAAGTTTACTCCTTCTGCACAATTGCAGCTTTTTAAAGTCCTCTACTTCTAATTAGTTTAATTCTCAACTAATTCTTATAAAAATGCGCACTTCACAAAATTTCATCTGGTTTAATAGAAGTACAATATTTAAATGTTGCCACTGTAACCTTTTAGGGAATTTTCAGTTTTTTGTTTTTCTAGCGTTCCAGTCTCATATACAAAGTGTCAACATGAGGCAGTATCTTTTTGCGGTACTTTTTGCTTTCATTTGTAGAACGACAAAAATTATTTTGTCCATTAAAACTCGAAAAATCAGTTTTTAGAAAGCACACTTTTCCTAAAAAAAGCACTGAAAACCAGAGATTCTGTTTTTAATAACCAAGCTAAGAAAATTATTTACGTAATTTTGCATTTTGGGACAAACAAAAAAATTTTGTGGCCCGGGCGGGCCGGAAATTTTGACGGGCCGGGCCGGGCCGGGCCGAAGCATCTGACGGGCCGGGCCGGGCCGGACCAAAGCAGTTAACGGGCCGGGCCGGGCGGGCCGAGAAAGGTTTTTCACTGGCCGGGCCGGGCCGGGCCGCAAAAATTCGGCCCGTGCAGGCCTCTAGCGCAAGCCTAAACGGTACACTGGGCTGGGTCGAGGGCCTGAAATGTTTGACACAGGGCCGGGCCGGACCGGGCAGACCTAAAATTTGAACAGGGCCCGGAGTGAAAAGTCGGCCCTGATCTCATCTCTACCGGCGAGCCATTATCAAAATATCTGTTTGTTGTATTTCCAGGACGTTTGAGAAAAAGAATAGAATGGAAAAATTGAAATCGTTCGCCGGTGAAACAACCATTCACGGGATTTCTCACTGTGTCTTTGCTGTCAAAAAGCCAATTTCGTTTCTTTGGGGAAGCTTTCTGCTGGCTTCCGTGTTCGTAGTTTCCTATGAAGTTGTGATCAAATCTCTACTCTACAGGGACAGTCCCACCTCCTTTCAAACCGATCGAGAGTATTTGAGCCAGTTTTTCAACCTAAGCTTCTGTTCCAGTGCCTGGCTTGATTTGGAAAAATTGGAGGGATTAGGTCTGGGACCAAGTCACCAGGAATATCTAGAGTCGTTGTTCATAAACAAACCGGGCACCCAATCAGATGCCAGTGCAAAACAAGAAATTATTGCTGCAATGAAGAAACTAAATTTGACAACTCTCGGGCCATTTTTGCACCGCGTCAGCTACGATGCTGGAGATCTTTTCAATATCACTTTGCTCGCTGAAGAACCCTACAATATAGCAGGCATAGAGCGGTTCTTCAACGAATTTGGTATCTGCTATCGAATTATCAGTCACGACTACCAAAATGATTTGGGCGAAGTGCCAGCCTTGGCAAAATCTGGGGAAAAGGTAATGCCTATGCCAAGCAAAGGATCCCAGGTTTCTTTTACCATCGGAGACGACATGCACGCCTTTACACCAGTTCAGCTCTCAGTGACCGATACAACGGTAATCGAGCTGAGCGTTGATCATCATAGTCTTCTGAATAAATCCAAAAGTCCGTGTCAAAGTGAACCACTTGAGGCAAGACAAAGTTGCGATGTTAGATGTAGCACGGTTTACTTAGCCTGCATGAAAGATTGTGACAGTTTCAGTGAAGACAAGGAATTGGACAACATGTGTGACAAAATGGGATTCATGGACAACAGCAAGGAAAAGGAATGTGGAAAGCAGAAAAAGCAATGTGCACATCTTTGCCTACCATACTGTGAAACCTACCAATTTCATAGGTCAGTTAATACACATCGCAGCAGCAACACAGGCAACGACCATGGACCTCCAACAACAGATGAAACAGAAAACAAGCGTCCGCAACAAATCCAAGAAGAGAACGAACCATTCCGTAAAACAGAAAATCTTAACCGGGATCAATCGACTATTGTATCGGGAGATCAGATAAAGCCAGGTGGTGTTCTGCAGCAACCTGGAAAAAGATCAAAGAGAAGCCCGACGATTGATGATAGTGCGCATATTAGGATAATCCTAATGTCACGCCACCGATACATACAGCAGAATGAAGAGTACTACATCTATACAACGACAAGCTTTCTCAGCGAGTTGGGTGGGATCATTTCATTGTTCACTGGAGCGTCGGTTCTTTCCATTCTACATTTGCTTCTGTTTTGGATATACCACAGCAAAGGGAAGCCAAACAATGACAGTAACGAATTTGCAGTGAATTAGTAATGATGAAAGTAAGGAACCTCGTCCAAATTCAAAGCGTATATTACAACCGTCTAATTTCTACCGTATATACGGTTTCATAAGGCATCTACGCTTTTAAATGAAACACGTTTTTGTAGCGGGTCTCAAGACTACGCTCACAAGTGCGCATATGCAGCGCGCTAAGAAGCAGAAAGCAACACTAAGCTGGCTTGGCTGCAGCCTTTTGAAAATATGCTGAGAAAGCTTAAAAACATGAATACAACCTACGGTTGATATAAACGTTTTATTATTCGCTTTTAAAGCAAACTACGGTAGTAATATACGCTTTGAATTTGGACGAGGTTCCTAATGATGGACTGCGTACATTTAACTCAAGTTTGCACTTTGCCCTTTAGCACTCTGCTTACACTTTGCAGTTTTTTCTGCAGCATGAAAGATTTTGAGTACATCTTGTACTTATACCGAGCTTTGCGTAAATGCGGAAAGGCAAGTTTAGGATGAGCAGTATGTTGACCGTAATAATGATTGCAGATTGAAGAATATTCATTCAGGCAAAAGCACTCCTGGGGCCTATTTCATAAAACTACATTAGTTACATTACATTTCCTACATTAAAATGTAGCTACATTACATTTGCTACATTTTTGGGTTACATTTGGGAAATCCCTTTTGACGTCATTTTATCACGTTTTTATTTTGTGTTGCTACAATGTAACTACATTGTAGCTACAATGTAATTACATTGTAATTACATTGTAAGTACATTGTAGTTACATTGTAGTTACATTGAAATACATTTTATTGTTCACTACGTAATGTATTATTTCCAACAGCTTCATATTTTTAATTAAAAATTATATAGCTATTAGTACGCACAATAAAGAATGCGTAGCTACATTACGTAAATAAAATAAATAAATACGTAAATAAATAATTAAATCTAAATTTATGAAAATTTCACTAATTTTTAGAAACATCGAGGCAGTACAGATTTTCTAATAAAGTGTCATTTTGCGTATTGTAAAACTTTCTCATGTCTTCTTTACAATCGTAAAGTTCATTCATGGTTTAAAAAGTCCTTTTATTAAAGATTTTAACGAGAAAAACACCACTTTATCGTGGTCTTGACCACAGTCAAAAATGTAATTACATTTTGCCTGGAAATGTAATGTAAAATACCTAAAATACTTTTATGCAACTAAGATAATGTAACTACAATGTAGTTACATTTTCTGCCTATTCAAAACACTATGAGAACTACTACATTGTAATGTAACTTACATTGTAATGTATAAAATACAATGTATATTGTAAGAATGTATATGAAACCGAATTTCAACTACATTGTTACATTGTAGTTACAATGTAACAAATGTAATGTATATGAAATAGGCCCCTGACTTATAATTCTTAACTCCAGCTCTCACTCTGTTTACTGACCAAGAGTACATAATAATTAAAAGTGTGACGCTTACTATTGGTCTGACCATACTGACCATATGTGGACAATACCTCAACCCAGCTGAGTTGTTGCACTGCTCGCTGCAAATACAGAAATTTGTAAGTTCACTTGCAGACGAAGGCATTTTGAAGGATCTTTGTGCCTTTCACATGGAATTTCGCATGTACCTAACGCTGCAACCAAATTTCTGTGAACGCTGCGGTGCGGGAACTTAAATTGCCACAGATCACAACTCGGTCCTTCGGCTCAACGTAGCATCTGGTTTGATTAAGCCTGAACAAGCTCGCAACCAACAACTGACTGTATTTAAAACTCAAAGTCTGCAATAGAGACACTACTACCGTTTTGCCGTTTGCTAAGGAATGACAATCTGAAAATAAGTGTTTCCAAGAAATATTTCACAATGTCCAATTTGAATCGTTTCTTTCCTTCCTTCTTTTCCCTCTCCTTCTTTTTTCTTTGCTTTCACCACGTCATTTTGTTATTGTAATGCTGTTTAAAATGCACTGATCTATCTTACATTAATATAATCATATTAACTTTCGTATTAACATTGACTAAAGCTATCAGAACTTTTCCACAATATCCAAAAGTTCTTCTGTCTCATTTGCATCCATATCTCGAGCACAATCGACCGAACTTTCACCCGAATCTTTTGGTTTAGCCGGATCCGCAACCAAGCGAAGAACTTTCCTTACCATATCCTTGCTCGTCTGTTTATTGTAATCGTTGCAAATGTAATGCACAACGGTATCGCCGTCTGCGGTCAGTGTATTTGGATCAGCACCGTGCTGCAGCAACAAAAACATAATTGCTGCAGTATCATTATTTGCTGTGAAATTGCATAGTTCCTGTAATGGCGTTACACCCTTCTTTGAGTGTATGTTAACGTCAGCTCCATGTGAAATGAGCAGTCGTGCTGCTTTCAAACTGTACTTATTGCATTCCTGTCGACAAATTAGGTGCAAAACTGTTTCTCCATCATTAGTCTGAGCATTAATGTCAACTTCTGGGCGCAGTAGGAGGGGTATTGTCTCCAAAATTGCCGCATTTTGCTTTCTGCCACAAAGATAGTGTAAAGGAAGTTCCCCTTTCTTGTTTTTTATGGTACAATCAGCACCTCGTGATAATAACTGTTCGACCGTTTGTTTGAGGAATGCTGTTTCAATGGAGCAAATGTAGTGTAGGGGAGTATTTCCAGATCTGGCCGGCGTATTAATGCCGGCAGGGGTGTCCAAAAGCGCCAAGAATGCGTCATATGTGTTGTCGTTGAATACGTTATAGCAAAGAAAACTAAGAGCGGTACTACCGAAGTTATTCTCAATAGATGCGTCTGCGCCGGCTTGCAGTAGCATTTTAATTCCCTTCAATTGACGTTCGTCTATTTTGCTCCGACACAGCGTCTGTAAGGCCGTTTCCCCGTCAGACGTCTGCGCGTTGACACTGCTGCCGCACTGAATAAGAAAGCGCATAGTGTCATACATATCCCTAATCTGCTGTTCTGTTGAAGACCCAGAATAGCGCAACGCTGCAAGATGCAATAATGAGTGATTTGAAAAAAATTGCAGATCAAGAAGATCATCTGTACAGTCATCTGATTTTTCCCCAATCAGTGGCTGCAGGGACTGCCATATCCCTGAGGAAAATAACTTTGCAGCGAAATTTAAAAGATTCGTCTGTCGAGAAGCCAAACTAAGTGCATACAAAACTGACAGAATTTTGTATCGATTCAATATAACATCATCTGATGCTGTTATATCGATAATTTTCTTCCACCAAGACAGGGAACTGCGCAACCACTGACAAAATTCGTCGTCAGCGACGAAAAAGGTGTTTTTAATTTGAACCAGGGCTCGAAGTATGCCAGCCAATCGTTTCCAATCCCTCCCATTGACGACTCGCCTGACATCCGGTTGTTCGGCGAATCGTTGAATCGATAGCTTAATCATGGCTGATTGCGTATCGCTATTGGCCTGATTAGTGATTACGTCATAGAAGATTTCCACTGCAAAGCTCTGCAGACGCGTGTCCACCGACAGATTTCGGCAATCCACCAACTGATTGGCCAGATGATGAGCTTCTTCGAATCGTTTCAAAGCGTCCCGCCATCGGTCGCCAGCAGCGGTTAAAACTAGACTTCCAAAGTTGGAGGTCAAAGCTAGTGTCGAAATATCCGATGACTGACTGGTCAGGCTTTCATCGGTCAGAAGTTCTTCGACTATCAGAAATCCTTTGTGAAATTCTGTCACCATGCCGGATGCTTGGGCGCTAAAACACGGAAATAAAAGCACGATAATTATCATTCATCTCAAACTCCGAAATTCAATTCAGACTAAACTAGGCTGAATGACTGAATGGGGATCCAGCATACTTCACTACAAATCTGAGGCCCCATCCCCTAATGAGGTTATACGCGATTTTTTGATCCTGATTTCAACCTTTCAGAACTATGTACCCAATAAGTGATAATGCTTTCGCCTCCGCATTGCTAATGGATAGCTCTCAGGGTAGTGATGTTTCGGCACCTGAAACTGAAACTGAAAATATTTTCAGTCAGTACATATTTCAGTTTCAGCACCTTAAACTGAAACTGAAACTGAAAATGCAAGAATCGACGACTGAAACTAAAGCTGAAACTGAAACTGAAATTATCTTGATTTGCCGCCTGAAACTGAAACTGAATTTCTGAAGGAAACAGGCCTGAAACTGAAACCGAAATAATTTCGGTCGAGCATTGAATCAGAAAATAATTTCAGCTCTTGCTCTTGAAAGTATTAATCGATTTAGGTCTACGCTTAGAATGAAAATTTTAATTTCAGACAACGCTTAGCCTGAAACTTGTAATTTCAGACTATGCTTAGCCTGAAAATACCATTTGTAATGAAGTTAGTGAGATCTGATTCTCAATCCACTTTAGACTTGACTACACGGAAGGTCAGCACGTCCACTTATCGAAGCAGACTTAGGCACTGGATCTCCTAAAGGTAGTGTTCCAATATCGGAGATTCCCTGCGGCCAACCTTTGTCGGGGTCTTCTCTGTGAGTTCGTTTGATGCACTGGATTTCAGCAGATCAGCAAGAGGGGTCGGCACTTGCTTTGTCTTGATCGCTGGGCTGATGATGAATCTCTTTGACCTCCAAGTCCTGATCTTCCAGGTCCTACTTACGATTCCTGATCTTGATCTGGGTCCTGAGCTAGATGACTGGCTGGCAATCGCGCCGTTCCTTAAGACAATCGCGCCTTTGGGTTTGAAAGTCAACCTCAAAGTCTGACACACAAACTATTTACTAAAACTGATACAATTGCAGCGATTATGAATAACAATAACAAAGAGGACGGTATCAATAACGATAATTGATTAAACTACGACAATTTACTAACTCAACCAATATGGTCACAGTACAGTACAGAATTCACTGTACCAGAGTTGCCAGTTATTGTTATTTGGTGACTAATATTATCCTAATTTAGGATAATATTAAACGTTGTGATTAGTTTGAGCTTGGTAGTTGGGGGGCTTGGTCACTTTTGGACCTTAGACTCATATATCCCTTAAGTCAATCTTCAGTAAAGTAGTACCACTAATGCTAATTCAAAACCGACTAACCGATGGGTATTTTTGTAACTCTTTATCCGCCTTTACAATAGGTCTTATAACATTACTACAACGAATCTACAAAATAGTTGATAATAACAGAAGTTAACCTAGGGTCGGTCTTTGGGTGAGCCCCCGAATGTTGGACACAGCTTTCCCAAAGGATCGCTCCAACACCTAGACAGGGTTGCTATACGGAAATATCTTTTGAGGAAATAGAAAAATTGGGGGTTTCCTGGTTCTGTCTTACTTATTCCTAATTAATCAAAATTAACAAAATTCTATAGCCTTCCGGTTCTTCGATTCTTCAGGATAACGGTTGGTTATTAAGCCAGAGACAGTATAGTAACAATTTCCATTTGAGTGTTGGAATTTCAAAAGAATTGGCAAAAGTTCAAATTAAAACAGTAGAACTGTGATAAAATTCGGTGAAATGCTCTTGAAAATAGTTGACTAAAACGTTAGGTTTAGCCCAAAATGATAACAGGTGCTTGTTTATCAGTCTCTACCTTCCAACATCGGCGGCGTGTCAGTTTCAGTGGAGTAGCAACAGTGTCCTTTCAAAAATATCACCAACTGATCCAATCTTCTACGGATTCCGCTACTGATTTGAACTGATTCCGAACTTCCCACACCTCAGGGTGGATAATCATATATGAATCCGGTTCAGGTGGCAGAAGAGATCTTGGCTGCACCTGAATCAAATGGGTTAAAACCCATTAGTACATAATATAACAGTGGGAATCGAACCCAGCAACTATTACTCACATCTCGTGGCTTCCGTGGTTAAAGTAGTAGGCATTGTCTTGTTTTTGTCTCAGTCGTCGAAGTTATGCACAACTAGTGCAGAAAAATGAATTTGAACTAAATTACACTGAACTGAATTTGGGCAAGAAATGATCCACCATGTTTTGTGAACGTTTCTCGTATGCTTTTGAACTGGACGAAGTATGCCTTTGTTTTACGACATAAACCGTTGAACTTAACAAAGGATTCCATTTAATAATGGACTTTTGAACGTCATATGCAACAAATTTCATTTGATTCAGCGGGACCTTCAAATTTTCCCTAGAATGTGCACTTGTAGACTGTAGACTAATTATGAAGTCGTTATGCTTAATGCTTGCTTAAGGATGCCTGACTGCATTTATAGCTTTGTATGCTATATGTCGATACCCACCTGTGAACTCACTAAATGTACAGACTAAATATAGCGACTATACCTATACTCACTGATGAATACCGCCTGGATATAGGGCCAGCAACGACTTTGCCGAGGTTTATACCACAATAATGCTTAGTGTCACAGTTATGACTTATTTGTGCCCTTGCCAAGATGGGCTGCATATTTTGGTGCTCTAACTAAGTGACAATTCTACCTAAGTTGCAACTGTGGGCTACTTGCGAGAGCTAGCTTTTAGCTACAATTGTGGAGCTTGTGACATGGTAGCAATCACAGGTTAACGACTGCTTGAGCTGTGTCTATTGCGCAGTTGTAAACGATAGGGATAATCTGGACTAAATAATACCTACCAAATCTTAGTTGACAGTATTTGGTTGGATATCTATAAACAGTTTGGCCAGACTTAACCATTCATGAAGCTCTAACTGAGAATGGTGCAAGCACATTGCGTAATTAAGCAGTTACCGAGTGTTTGCCATTGTAAAACGATGACTATCTACCTATCATGTCCTAGCTGGAATTCTATTGAATTAATGTTAGCTTTTGCCACTACTGAAGCAATGAAGCCTTTTGAACTGCAAACTGTTACATAATATGCATCATATATATGTGATAATTGACGACCATGATGTTCTGAACTATACGTTGCCTGCCTATGTCACTCAGGTTGAGCCACGTCTGAACATTGACTAAATCTCCACTTACGATTTTGTACAGTCTTGCTACAACTTATTTGACATATTACAACATTATATATGAGATTACAGTATATTATGTAATTATATGCTTATGAACAGCTACATATTGTGAATCAGTCTGCGAAATACCAACATATATATTAATGCTCTAACTGTGGCAAGTTTTTGTATCTGTGAAACATGCTTATTGTGGGTTAAAAACTACCGACCGATGAAGTGTCTCAAAATTAATGAATAAAGAACAGTAATGGAGGAATAAGGCCTGATTAAGAATTTTCGAACCGTTCGGACATGACAATCTAAGGTTAACCAGCCTGACCTGTACTAGGTATTAGTCGTATCGTATGTGCAACCGTTTAGCGAAATTAAGTCAAACTTAATGCAATGCTGGCGTGTTCTGCAAATCTAAATCCCTAAATCCTTGTTCTTCCCTTTTGACACAATACCTGATGTCCCACATTTGGTGACTTATCCGTACCTTAGAAACAGGGCTACATACACGAATAATTGATGACTTATCCATAGCGTTGGGATACTTTAGCATCCCCAAGATCATAGGTCAGAATCTGGTTCTTAATTTGCATACTGACAGCCGACAGATATCCCTCACTCAAGCATGTGGAAGCGTCACTTGTACATCCAACTACATACTCACGGTGGAAATTGGATTTTAGAGTATGTATTCGTTTTCCTGCTTCGGTTAGAGTGTTATCTAAACATCTGCCTTTCACGTATGGGTTTATATAGTGATGAGACATTTCATTTTTAGGGAGTTACTTACACAGTATACACACATTCACACATGGACCGTTCCTAGGACATTCATAGTTCACATCTGACACTTTCTTAACCAATTCAGGCAATAGCTATGTTAACTACCGGTTTACTGTCCGGTACCAAACCGGTATTTAGATGGCGAAACGATGCAGGTTCTAGCCTAGCCTAACCTAGTATGCAACTCGATCAAAGAAATGAAATATCCCTAACTAAAGATACCCTAATAAAAAGAGATAAAGGGCATGATTTAGTATAAGAACTTACGAGAGATTTACTGGCAGAATAATGAAGGCATGAAATAGCAATACAATAGATGGCCAATCGGCCCGACCGACTCGTACAGAAAATATACCAACAATGATCAGATATGCATATAAGCTAAATGAAGTCGCTAATGGTTGCTGTTTATAACGATTACGTTGATCATTCACGAAAGTCTAGTAAAGTAATTTAGGGTGGATTAACAGTTAGTAAAGTAAGTTTTTAACAGCTACACACTCATACATTCTCACTTTAGCACTATCTCTTAGCATTTATATAATACGAAAATTGACTTATCTCAATTCTCAACCCCGTTGAAGTAGAGGAGCTTCCTAGGCTGCATTATGTAAATTCTAAATATTAGAGCTATTATTAAGCAGATAATAATAATAATTATTATTAATGTTGAACTAGTCTAGACCTAAATCATGTGTGCCCAAGCTCGTGTATGTGCACTATTCGGTTTAATACTCGAGATTTGTGGATTTTGATCTGGTTGCAGTTTGATGGAATTTTATTGAAATTTGCTGATTTTTGGATCAATTTTGAAACTGATGAATGAATTTTAGAGCCACGCCACAGTGAGTAATAATTACCAAGTAATTATTACTAAATACATAGCAAAACTACAACAAAACTCGCTAAGGACAGCATACAACAACATTTAATTGTGGGGAAGTCGGCTATTTCCCACAAAACAGCTTAATTAATTAGTTTTAAATAGATGAGGTTTTTTGAACATGATGCTTTAAAAAGCCGACATTACAACTAGTATGTTGTTACACAACGATGGATTTTAGTCCGTAGTGCGTAGTGCCTTTTTGCAAGAATGGCCGGCAACGCCGAGTTGCCGGCAGTGGGGAAATTAGTTACTACTGATTAGCTCAATAGTTTATTAGGGTCGCATCTTAAGGACCCTCTAGCTCAAGCTCAGGGATGGGTTCCCTCTCAAATTCCCATTTACTGCAAAACCCCGAAATTGGGCACGAGGCCCCCCTTACGAAAATTGGCCTCTTGACCTTAAAAAAGGAAACAAAGAAAAGGGCCCGAGGGCCGCAAAAGGGAAAAATTAGGCCGAAAAGGGCCTTCCTAAAATCCTGAAAATGCGTGCTTATAGTGTGAATCTGGCCGAGCATAATGCGCTCATATGGCCCTAAATCGTGTGGTGTTCGCCGTGTAGACTTAGTTCATCTCTTCTGACCTGTGTGGGTCAGAAGAGGCCCTAACTCGTGTCCTAAGTGCGCTTTTGTTCCCGGCCAAATGCTGGCACAACGGGAAAACGCACTGCATGGGAGAGAAAACGCGGCCGCTCTCGGCCAAGACTCAGGCGAACACTGATTAGAATTTTCAAATTTCCAATGAGCTGACAGGAGTCTGACAGCTCACTGACATGTTGACCTTTGGCGGAGCCTCTTTGATTTGAGGCAATGCTTCTGGAAGTTTCTAGAAACTTCCAAAAATTGGCTATCTTTAACATTGCCGAAGTCATCACATTTTAACCTGGTGCTCAGTTGGGGGCCATGATTAATGATAATAGTGAAATATTGCCCCCAACTGGCCACATTTTTGATGAATACCGCAAGCGGTTTTAGGACGAATTTTGTAAAGTTTTTGGTTTACACGTAAGGATAACCAAAGGAGAACTTCCTTAATTAAATTTTCAACTTTGCTCATAATTTTTGAAAATAGGTTTAAAAATAGGTCATATCCAGACCTATAAAGGGAACTTTATTTTAAGTTTCATTTTTAATGTTTTCCTCTAACTCCTTGGTTTTATTGTCTTTCTTTTCAAGAACTCTCAGTTCCTGGGCCCCTACATCAATTTCTGAAGTACCGACACGTGGGCCATAGCGGAGAAGTACGCACATTTGCTCACCTATAGTGTAAAGAAACATGTAGAAGAGGTATGTACTAACTCGTCCCTCAGCTGGGTAGCCTTTGCTGGCTTGAGTTGAGAAGAGTGTCTGGGGAAAATCAAAAGAGGCCGCAAATCCAAAAATTAACACTAACCTTTTGGGTGAGGGAATTGTGCAACTTTAACATAACTTTCATAAAAACATTTTCGCGTGCAGAAAACTCATTTTTGGGAGTTAGAAGCTGGGAATTGCGTTTTTAGAATCAGAGTAAAATTGCCCAACGTTTGAGCTTAACTTGTATTTTTACCAAATTTGGTGCAAATTTAGTTAACACATAAAATCAGTATATTTCGTACCTATGTACCTACATACCCTATCTAAACACCTAGAATGGTCGACAATTAATGCGGGACGTAATTTTAAAGTCTTTCCTTCCGCATGGCTATTACTGCTGTTAGTTGTTTGCCTGCTTTAAATTGCCGGAGTTTTCTCAGTTTAATTGGCAATTAACGACTAAAGTCTAATAAGAAGAGTACTGACTCTTCAATGAGTGTTTTACCACACTGACTATACTATTTGCTAGTTAGGAAAGATTATCTTTCATTGGATTATTTTGAAGGCAGCAGTTACATTGTTTCCATTAAGGTTATAACTTGAGTTTAAGGCCTTGTCCCCTTAATTAAATGTAGACATGTTGATCGGTCTAGCAACTCTGGTCAATAACAGCTAAAAACAACAGTTAATTGCTAATAATTCCGTGAACTTGACGAATAAAAGCATCCATTTGATCAAATGTGTCTGAAATCAATTAAAGCCAATTTTTCACTGTTTTTTTCTTTAATTTTAATTTTAATTAAACCTTTCCCATTACACGTTTTCAGATGATGTGTCGTCCGAAATTATTATCAGCTCGAACATATGCACTTGAAACATTGCAAGCAATATGCTGTTGTACTGCATGTATCACAAAATGAATTTCTTCTTTCTAGTAAATTTACATATGTAGATATAGAGAAGTTAGTAACTGATTTGCCTACCATCACCTAAAAAACTATACCTTGGATACATTCTATTCTCGCAAAACTGACAATAGCAGACACAAATTTTACAGATGTTATATATTGAACTAAACTGTTGAATATTGACTTTTTACTAAAGTTTTACTGATTATACTGCAACCTAATAAAAATAATGTGTTGAAGACTAGGTAGACTTGAAGACAAGAATAAGGTATGAAATTAAAACTTTTACTAGAAAAATATAAAAATAAAATTTTAGTCTAGGCCTAAAACTGAAACCGAAAATCAAATAAAATGAGGCCTGAAACTGAATTTGAATCTGAAATTCCGACCAGCGCCCGCCTGAAACTGAAACTGAAAATCAAACAAAATGAGACCTGCAACTGAAATTCCGACGAGCAACCGCCTTAAACTGAAACTGAAATTCCTCAATAGGCAGACCTGAAACTGAATCTGAAACTGAAACTGAAAGTAAATGGGCCGCCTAAAACATCACTATCTCAGGGTCGTACGTCGAGTAAATGATTCAAGCTGTTGGAAAGGTTTTGCGATGGTTTTACTAAAAACTACAGCACCTCCGACCCGAAAAATTCGGGCCTGATTTGGGGATCGAACCCACAACCTTTGGCGATCTAGGCCAACTGTAGCGCTTCTACCAGGGTTGGCGGATCAGGAAGAAACCGAGGATAAGACGGGAGGCGTCAGGCACCCTCGTACCCACGAAACCAGGACCTAGAAGAGAGAAGGGAGAGGGAGGTTCAGCTTTTCATTCAGAATTGAAAGTAAAGAATTGGCCCAGCCGGGGATCGAACCACGGCCCTTCTGATCCGGAAACAGACATGCTACCGCTACACCACAGGGCCATCAGCTGAACTCCCATTACAGGCTTATCAATCTTTCATATGCCTGCTTCCCTTACATCTCCCCCGGGTTTTAATTAAGACGCGTCCCGCGGCTTACTCAACTCGGAATCGAACCGAGAGCGAATCCAGCGCAGGGCATTCTGAGCCTAAGGGATCCGTGCTCCCCCGACACACGTTCCAGACCCCTTTAGATCCAACCAACCAGAAGCAACTACTGGGGGACCGGAGACAGGAGTCCAATCCGGGTCCTGAGGCAGCCTCGACACATGTAGCGCTTCTACCAAGGTTGGCGGATTAGGAAGAAACCGAGGACAAGCCCAAGACGGGAGTCGTCAGGCACCCTCGTACCCACGAAACCAGGACCAAGAAAAGAGAAGGGAAGAGGGAGGTTCAGCTTTTCATTCAGAATTGAAAGTAAAGAATTGGCCCAGCCGGGGATCGAACCACGGCCCTTCTGATCCGGAAACAGACATGCTACAGCTACACCACAGGGCCATCAGCTGAACTCCCATTACATGCTTATCAATCTTTCCTATGCCTGCTTCCCTCACACAACGCTCTACCAATTGATCCATCCAGGCACAATCGAACTAAGCTTAAGTTTGAATTCGTTCCCATCTGTAGTGACATTTTAGAAGACGTTTCGCGCCAGCCCACAACGTTTAAACAAACAAAGTTTAAAAACCACATATATGTTGTTTGTTGTAAATACTAGGCATGGGCACGGGTAGTCGGGTACCCGACGGGTACCGGGGTACCCGAAAATTGTCGGGTACCCGGGTCCTGCTTCGGGTACCCGATATCCAGTTAAAACCGGAAAAAACCGGATAAAACCGGATTAATCTGGATCAAGCATAGAGAAATTTTTTGGCTCAGAAAATTTTTAACCACCGAAAATTTTTGGCTAAGAAAATTTGTAACCACCGAAGATTTTTTCGGTTTATTAAAACATTTACTATTATAAAAAGATACTATAACAGAAAAACGTATATAATGGGAAGAGGAATTAGTCCTGGTATTTTTCAAACATTTTATAATTTTCTATTTTTAGATTTGTCTTTAATAAAATATTAAATTTACCTTGCTCTAATAACTTTTTCTTTCTTTAAACTCCTGTTGGAGCAGTCATAATGCGGAAGTCGATGAATTAATTAAAACTTAAAATTCACAAGATACAAACAAAACTGTTAGCATCAAATCAGTGACTTTTCTAGTGTTGTTTCAGTAGCCAATTTTAGTTTCAGTTTCAGTCGGTGGTCTGAAGTAATTTCAGTTTCAGTTTAGTCGGCGGACCAAAATAGTTTTAGTTTCAGTTTAAGTTTCAGTCGGCAACGTAAAATAATCTCAGTTTCAGTTTCAGTCGGAGTTACAGTTTCAGTTAACTTCAAAAAGAACGGTTTCCAGGCTTCGGAGTCCACATAAAGCACAATATGATGTTTATTCAGCCTCCCCAGCAGCAACATAAACTGAATCGAAGCTCAAAACCTTCAAAGTGTCAAGTTTTAAGGAACGACTGAAACTAGTTTCAGTCCGAGTTTCAGGCTTTTACCCAAATTAGTTTTTTCAGTTTCAGTCGGCAGCCTAAAAAAGTTTCAGTTTCAGTTTCAGTTTCAGATCTCTTCTCAAAATAGTTTCAGTTTCAGTTTCAGTGACTGAAGCATCACTTTTTGCCACAGCTCTGCGTTGTTCTCTAAACTGTAAGTAACAATACCAGATACCATTAGATGGTGTCAATAGTGACTGATATGATCTTGAATGTTTAATAATTCTCTTTAATGCCACATGGTCAACGTTGAAAAACTTCCTTCACTAACGGCCAACGCTCATTAGGTTTCAATTTTAGTCAACTTTAGCTGTTTCTAAACTGAATTCTGAACTAAGAAAATGCTCCCAGATTGTTTGAACATTCATTTAACCAGTTAGCATACGAGCTTTTGGATGATTCTTTGGTATGCGCACGCCTTTAGTGACTGAGAAAGTTTAGCCAACTTGAGGGAGCTGGTTACTTTGAATTTCTTTGGATACAGTGGAATCGTAATAACAATAAATGAATTTATTTCATGGAATATTTAATAAATGTCTTGTAAACGTTTAATAAAAGTTCTAAAGGACTTGCATCTCTCATCAGTTTTACGTTTAGTAAAGTTACTCCAAAAGCAAGAGGACAGAGAGAGGGAAAGGAAATTATAAAGTAACAATTGTTTTCAGGAAAAAATTATAAAATTAATCTAAATGGAAAATGTAAACACTAATGTCAACACATAAGTCAATTTATTGAGCGAGTGAGTTTAAAATTTTACATTTGTTGTTAGTAAAGTGTAGTATCCGATCACAAAAAGTTTAGTTTTTTATCCAAGACATTTTATTTTTGCGTGGTTTCATTAAGAAATTAGGTACATAATAGGAATAAAAACGACGCAAAACTTAGTACTTCGTGAAGCTTTTGCTTGATTGCTGCCTTTTGTGCTGTTCAAATTTCCAGAGACAAGCAGTTGAAGTTAGCTTAGTTTTGTCATGGGGATTTGCTCTTATAATCCAAATGCTTTCTAAAATTTGTTAATATTTAAAGGTTAGAGGAAACGGACAGCGCAACGGTGGCACGAAACTCAGAAAATTGCAGGTCTGAGGGCGGTTATAAAATAAAAATCAATGTTGTCTGTATCAGCATCAGCTTCTGATACCGCTACAATTAATTGAAAGTCATCATAATCCATTTTAAGTCTTTAAAACTCCTTTGAAATAACTTAGGAACAAAAATATGTCCAATCTAAGCTCAATGTGAATGAACCCCTGAAAAAAGTTAAATTTCAAAATGGCCAAATCCGAAAAAGGAGTTAAAGATTTCTCGGGTACCCGAAAATGCTCGGGTACCCGGGTACCCGGGTACCCGGGTAGTGTCGCAATTACCCGACATAGGGCTTCGGGTAGTACCGGGTACCCGGGTACAAATTTTTGGACCCGTGCCCATGCCTAGTAAATACTCCCTTCAGTAGCTTCAAATACGAAACACTTCGGGGGAGCTAAAATAGCTGTCATGGTTTTTGCAACAGTTTTCCTTAATCTTCTTAACACTATTCATAGAAAATAATCACTTACTCAGTGATATTTGATATCATATTCTGAATTTCTTTGAGGTCATCTCTGACCATTTTGCAGACCTGATACAGCACAACCCCTGACTCCGTGTCCGACGTATCCAAAATTTGGAGACCTTTCTCAGGTACATGGGTCAGAAAATATTTTCCGACAAAGGATAAGATGGTATCAATTAGAGCAACCATCTTGAAATTGTGTCCTTGAAAAGTTAACTTTACGCGTAACAGCTATTTACAGCTGCGACTTTAAAAGTATAGTAACTATAGTATCCAAGCGTTCGCTTGAAGAGTGAAAGATAGCGATAAAATATTTGCGATTCCAGGAATTACGTAACCCAACTGCTAATGTTGATAACAGAACAGACGCACGGCAAAAGGGGATTTAAAATAACACGAAAAGAGCTTATCAAACAAAGTAGTAAGGTGTTGACTTTTTGCTGATTGCGAAGTTTACACTGATGAGTCAAGCTAAAACGTTTCCTAAAATATCTACTGGCCGTAATTCATGTGATCGAAAATTAATGTTACGGAAAACATTCTGTAGTTAGGCTAAAGACAAGTTTGCATCCAGTGCTTTCTTTTCGGCATTCTGTTGGTTATGCATTCCAATTTACTCGTTTCACTCGTTACCTAAATGGAAACTTTGCCGAAACTGGAAATACCTCAAAAGTTACAAAGAAATGTAGAGCTTCCCGGGAACCCGGTTCGAACTTTAACTCATTCCTCTTCCACCGTAATTGGAGGCTCTGATCTTCAGGATTTAGAAAATCCCAGAATTGGACCCGCATTTTCCGTTTTGGACTGCCAACAACTGTCCGATCGTTGCGTTTTGAAATTGGAGCTATCGGATTACAGTCCGGATAATGTTAAGGTACACGTCAGTAAGGAAAAATTACTTGAAAGTGGGCATTTTGTGTTAAACTTTTCGTCAAGCTCAGCATTTTTTTGTTTTACCGTAGAAATTCTGCAACTGCATCTACAAACTGTTACCTCTACAAACTGCTGATAGATATATAGTGTCAGCAGCAAAATTCGTCTGCAATTTAGTGCATTCCAACATTTCTAAGAGAAGAATTATTTACTTTAGATCATGAAAAGGTTACATGTCGAGTCTATAAATTAGACTTAAGTTAATAAAATTATAGATTCTATCATCTCAGTTTTCAGGTAAAGGCATTCAACACGTCAGTCTATGTTAGCGGCGTGAAATGGGAACCATCCCAGGACAAGGATGTGATTGAGAAACGATTTGTTCGATGCTACGAATTGAATGAGGTCAGTCAGTCTGATTGTCAAGTGATTAGCTGATCCAGCCAATCAGGTGCAACAATACTTAGAAATCAGTTTTGTCAGTAGTTGTACCTGAACGGGAGTTCAAATTTCATTAATCCTTGTGGAAGCAAATTTGGGTACCCCTTGTGGAAGCGATTTTTCTTAAGCGCACTTATGGAAGCGATTTTTGCCGTAAAATGCACTTAGGTTTGGAGGGTTATTCCTAAAACGGAAGCTCAGCTCACCTTCCAGAATGGTCACTCAAGGCGCAAACCCGATTTTCCTCGTAGTTTGGCAAACTAGGAAGGCGAAACTTTTTGACATTATGATGCACACAAAACCTGCCACATAAAAACACAGATTTATTTGAGTTTTCAGAACAATCAGTTGGGGCAGTCTTAAAACCTTTACCATTAACCAGAAAATTTGTGGGTGTAGAATTAGAGTTGGGACCGGTTCCAATTTTCAAAACCGGTTCCGGTTCCGGTTCTAGAGCACCGGTTCCGGTTCCGGTTCCGGTTCTAGCTTCCGGTTCTAGCTTCCGGTTCCCGGCTCCAAGTACAAAATTCGTAGTTACATTTTAACATTATTTAATATTGGATGCAAACCCCCAGCAAGGGTTATACAATCAAAATTATAAAGCAGTACTGCAAAACAATTGGAATAGGTAATGCGATAATAACCAACTGGGTTAAACATTTTTGTTTACTTTGAATTTTAAAGTTTTTGCCTTACCTTGAATTTGCTCCATTACAAATGCTGTTACTATATGCACAACATACACTAAAACTTGTAAAAAATTAAAACATTAGTATGGTCGAGCAAATTGTTTCGATAATTCACGCTGAGATTCTACTGTGCATCTAAATGCAGACAGCGCCTTGTAATCAGACAGAATCTTGTAAACTGCACAACGTTTCAGTAAAACATGCTGAGAATTGAGATATACTGGAGCTTAAATTGTTATTTCTTTAAAAAGAGTACAGTGTCAGAAGCAAATAGTTTCCAAAACATTTAAATGCATTTAAAATATTTAAAAGCTGAAAGCCAAGTTGGAAAGAAGAACATATATATTAAAGTTATATTTACCGAGGAAATGTACAGTCGCTTAACTACACAAAATAGCTAACAGATACTTCTACATGCTGTTCCATTATTTGAACTTTGATTGACTTTCGTCTCCGTTGCCGATAGCTTAAAAATAAGAAAATAAGTACTCAACTTTCGAAGTTTTCTACTCCTCTAAAATTTACTAATTTTTTAAAAAATGTTGCTTAAATCTTGCGGGCTGACAACACCACCTTCCATTTACCGATTTTTTGAGAAGATAAACTCAATTTCCGACTACATCCCATCGAGCTCTCATCTTTTCTATGAGGTTAATATTCAAATATGTAAGCTGGTTAAAGTTTTCATTCGGCGATGTATCGTTCACGTCTGAACGCAAGTGTCCGTCTTTCATCAATTACAATTGGAATTTTAGAACAGAAAATTTCAAAAATTCGTTAAAATTAATTTAGAGACATTTTCACAACTGCATTTTGTAATACACACAAAATTAATTAATAAAATTTGAAAAATCAGAAGCATGAGAACAAAAAATTACGAAATTCCTTCCGGAATAAAGGAAGTAAAAATTTTCCCTTAAAATACATGTTCCTAATCTTTCAAGTATGTTTAACATTTAGTTTTTGTCTTAACAGACGGGATAATGTCACTAGTGTTGATTCAAAGAAATATTTGAAATTTCACTTAATTCTATGCCTCGGCTTCAGTGAAACCTGAAACGTGCCTCGATCGCCTGAAAAGGGGAAGCGGTGAGTTTGTGTCCCCTTCAGTGGAAGCTGAAGCTGTCGTTTTCAGTTTTATTTAAAATTTATTCTGCGGAGTGTCAGCTTCAGTTTCAATTCCAATAACCTTCATTTCACGTTTAGTTTGAAACTCTTAATTATTATCAGTCTCATCCTACATATTTCGCCTTCAGATCTAAATTTGTTTAGTTTCAGTTCAAACTAGATTTTTAGTTTCAATTTCAGTCACTAGCTTGCTTGAAAGACAATATGAATGGCAACAGTAAATGGCAACCACAAAAACAAAACCCAGCTTTTGCAATATTTAAACTCCTGCAAAAAAAATAGTTCAAGTCCATTTTTAAGAGTGGAACCGGCCGGTTCCAGATCCTACCGGTTCCGGTTCCGGTTCCGGTTCCGGTTCTATAATCTCTTCTGGTTCGGTTCCGGTTCCGGTTCCGGTTCCGGTTCCAACCGGTTCTAGTGGAACCGGTCCCAACTCTATGTAGAATGTCAATCCACAATTGTTTTGACTGTTTTAGGATACAGATATGGACAATATATCCGCCTATCTTAGCACAGAAGGAACACTCTATATTAACTGCCCACTGAAAAAATCTGCTGCCAGTTCTGCATAAAAATTACGAAAAATAATAAAGATTATAGTATATTTTTGTAATAAATAAATTTATGTAATAAAATAGACTAGGTTCTTTTAATTTTAGTTATTTCAGTCAAAACTATAGTACGACCAAAAAATGCGTGTACAAAGTTTGGCCGTTTATAGCAGATTAGCCTTTGGAGTAAACCCCAACAATGTATATATTTTTGGAATCTTCAGGAACCAGATATTTCGAAACTCTGGAAAATCCTGAATTCCGAGTTTCTTTCGCGGAAAATCTAAAATTTTTAATTTTTCGCCCAATTTTTATTGCTATCAAATTTTTGTTTTTATAATCGAGTTGAGCTGGTTTCGCTACACTATTTTGCTCTTTTCACGAAAGTACACCCAATTTTCAGAATTTCGGGATTTCAAAATTTCCAGAATTTAAAGATTTTCTCCGATACCCACAAGATGGGTATCATTCCAAAGCTCGTGATGAGCTCAACAATTCTTGTACTAGAACTAATGTCCAAAAATTCACCAAATTCCCGGAATTCACGAATTCCGGGTTTAACTTTAGCTTGGAAGTTTTTCGCGTATTCCAAGAAGTGGGCTCATTTCTGCGAGTTGGCTGCATTAGAAAAGCTACTCAGCTCATCAAGAGCTTTCGAGTGATACCCATATTGACGAGTATTGGAGAAAATTTTTAAAATCCGGAAAACACGGTTTCCCGAATTCCTGGAGTTGAGTGCATTTTCAAGAGTTCGTACTTTACGTTAAGTTATTCAGCTCAATACGGGATTTCAAATGGTACCCTTCTGGTGGGTATAGGAGAAAATTTTCAAAATCCGGAATTCCGGAAATTGGATATATTTTCGTGAAAAGCTTCTAAGAGCAAAAATGTGTAGCGGGACCAGCTCTATTCGATTGTGAAAACAAAGTTATGACTGCAATAAAAATTTGGCTAAAAACTAAAAATTTTAGATTTTCCGTGAACGAAATCCGGAATTCCCGGATTTTCGAAATTTCGGTTCCTGAGGATTCGAAAAATATATGCATTGTTGGGGTTTACTCCAAGGTTAATCTGCTATAAACGGTCGAAATTTGTACACACATTCTTTCGTCGTACTATAGTGACGTTTGAGTACTGGTTTTGAATAGCTCTTACTTTTCCAAGTGATTTTTGACTCTAACTTACCAACTTTCTACAAACATCACAGGCTAGGCAAATACTCTATCTATGACTAAAATACAGCCACGTCGTTATTTTAGGGAAAATTTTCTTTTTCATTCCATTTTCTTTTTCTTTATTTGAAAGAAGAAATTTGGATTCCATGAATTAGGCTGATTCAGGTTTCAAATTAAAAAAATAGAAGCAAAATTTCTTTTTTCTTAAAGAATTGTTTCTATTTTTTTCTTTCCCTTAAAATTCCGACGAGGCTGTACTGTAATGTGGGTAATAGCGTACTTGATATCACCCCCTTTACAAGTACCTTTCAATCCTTAACTTTCGTTGTTTTTCCCTGGAGCTTTCTAAAAATCTCCCAAATTCCCATTAAATATTGTGTTATTATAATTGTTGGGAAGCCCGATGATTGTGCGTTATTTTGTATGTAAAAACCCGCTTTTAATAATGTGCAGTGCTAACTTCATGCTTATATTCCAAAAATCGTGCAAAACCTTTAATTTTCTTATTTGTGAGCGTAAATTTAACATTGCAATTATTTTGGCTTAGCAAAGATTGACCCTCCCGTTCCCAACGCATAACAAAATTCTCCTTGAATGATTATACGTCACCTTTTCTTCAGCTGGGAGTTTTCTCTTGTCACGCGCGGTCGGATATCACATTTTGGGGGGCCCTCCCTTCTGAGCTATTCAGCCTATTTGTAGGTTTTACTTTATTTTTCTTTAAAAATTACTTTGAACTCACCCAACCTAAATCCCGTTTCTAACCTTCAATTATTTTCCTTGTAGTTTTTTAACTTAACTCCTAACCCACCACCCCCTTGCCTTACCTTTTCTGCGGGGTTGCCCCGTTCCCTTGGGCCTATTCTTGCTAGCTAACCCCTCCTTCCCAGTTTGGTTAATTTCTCCCTTTCCTCCCATTATTTGCTGGTTCCCTCCTCCTCCTCTCATTGTCACCCCTTTTTGTGTCCCTTGTTATTGTCTTTTTGGTGGGTTGCACACTGAATTATTTGCCCCTTCTGGGTAGCCCAGACGGGATTTCTTTGTTGTGTTCCCTGTTCCCTTTGTTTGTGCTCCATTAAATCGCTCAGTTGTCTATTGCCTATTTAACTTATTTTTGCTGACTCATTTCAACTAGATTTGATCTCATAATTAGCTAGGTAGCGCTCTAGGAATAGCCCGGAGTTTATCTGTAACAGCTTAAATTTTGTGTTCCCCCGTTTCTGTCAGGCGTTTCTGTTGGTGTCCCCCAAAATTGTCTACTTCCCTCCTGGCAAGGCAAGTCGGTGGGTTAGAGCCGCCTGGATTAAAGATCTCCACCCGCAGTCGACGGTTGGCGTCCACTGTGCCAGTCCTACGTAAGTGGTGCTGAGTCCGTGGTTTAATTCCTAGCTCTCACCATTTTTACAGTACAATGGTTACTGTTTTGGATAATACTCTATAGAAATCGATATTCTGACTACGCTTGGGCTTTGCGTAATTGTTTGTTTCAATTATATACGCCTCTCGTAATCTTATGAGTCATGTTGAGTTTGTCTGAGCAGTGAACTGTTCAAGTTTATACTAGTGATGCATAGAGTAAAATTGTATGGTGGTTTTTTCTATTTTGATAAGGTACATTAGAACGGTCGCCTAGGTTAACTTCAGGTATCTACTCTTATCAAATATTCTTTAGACACTTTCCGCTCTCTATAAAGGCTTGATATCACACACCGACCACGTAACTACAATCATTGACTGAGTCCGATACAGTATTTTATTCAATGAGATACACCAGTATCCTACAAAAGATGGCCATCGTTACCTTTCGGTAGATACGCAGTGCCTTAGAATTTCGTGAGAGAAAAGGAGAATACGAGAGACCTGAAAAACGAAGAGCTCAACTTTGGGGGCTACTATCATATTTTGACGAACCGGCCAAATGGATAGGGGGACTCCCATGGCTTCCCATGATATCTTTAAGCAACGCGTTGCCAAGTCAGGGAGTCGGGGGGGGGGGTTCCTTCCCTAATGCCAGCCCCGGGGGGACAGTCCCGGGAACTGAGAGGGGGACGTGACTTAGGCATCGGGAGGGCCTAAATTCCCGAACTCCCCCACAATTCTGTAAGGGACTAAATTCAAAGTCTAAGCCTGTGACTGATAAAGGTTAAGGAGGGAAAGGGGTACCTCCCTCCCAAATACCTCCTCCCCCTCTCAAAAATTTTTGTCGAATTCAGTCTCAGTCTGGGGCACCTACCTCTGCTCCCCCGTCTACCTCTCCCAAGATCCTTTGCAAAAAAAGATTTTGGGGGCCTGTGACCCGGTCCCAAACTGGGGCTACCCGCCCACAGGTTTCACAGTCGGTGGACCTCACACCTCTACATTGCAGTAGAGAGGTCTACAAGCTTTTCGGGATGCTAATCCCGCTGAAATTCAAATTTCCGCCAACGAAACCACAGTGAAGTCACTGTCTGGGGTGCCCAGTTTGCTGCAGCGCCCAGAACTTATTCAGGAAGAGCACATTATGAATACTGACCACCAGTTTGATGCTTTTGATGAATTAATAGAAATTGACGAGTCATACTCCCATTGTGATAAATTGTTGACGGCAATGCAGACGTATTTGGCTTATAGATTGGTAGACCTTGGCCTTACTTCAGTCCCAGTTTCTAAATTATTGGGAGACAAAAATGGGAAGGATGCGTTAATTCGGTTGAAAAAGACCCCGAACATCCAGTATTTTTGACTTCAAAATTATTCGCCTTGTCGTACGGGGTTATATGTACCCAATTGTGAACAATGACACTTAAAGAGGGATTTAGTACTGCCACAGTCGCATTAGTTGGGGCAAGCGTGCATAATTGCATTATTATTAAGAAGAAGAGTAAGCCACTAGAGGGCTTCTCTTCACGGCATTGCGTAACGGTGCTCCGACCACAATACGCGAATGTTTCTCCGTTCCGACCAAATCGACATCGCATACCCCCTTCCGTTTGGTGGGGGGGTAGCCAAAAAGAGGTTCCCGTTTGGTTGGGGGGTAGCCAACAGCCATTGAGATTGCAGAAACCCCCCTCCGTTTGGTGGGGGGGGGGGGGGTAGAGCTACTATATAGCACACCTAAACTTTTAAATCCAGCTTCCAAACAACGCGGTTATTTATTTTCTGGGGGAGTTTCTCCCCCCAGCACCCCCCTATCAACAGGTTTCCAACAACTTTCATTTCTGACCTACTTTTATCAACTTCGTTATTTTTGGCACTTTGTGGCTCCGCAACTCAGTTTTCTGACATTTAGACGCTTTTGTCCTATTACAAATTTTTATCTGTGCAACGAGAGCTTTCGTATGATATCGATGTTGTGGGGTTTCTGACAACTTTCATTTATGACCCAATGTAACCAGTTTTGGCCATTTTTCACATTTCGCGGCCCCGTAACTCATTTTTCCTACATTTTGACGCGGTGAGCCTATTACAACTTTTTATCTACGCAACGAGAGCTTTCGAATGATATCCATATCAACAGAATTGGACAACTTTCACACTTTAGTCGATTTTGGTCATTTTTTGGTACATTTGCGGCCCCGTAACTCAGTTTTCCTACATATTTAAGCTTTGGCCCTAGTTCAACTTTTTATCTACACAACGAGAGCTTTCGAAGGACATCGGTATCGACCGGATCCGACAATTTTCGTTTTTGACCCACTTTGACCGGTTTTGACAATTTTTGACCCTTTTCGGGCCCCGTAACTCATTAGTCCTACATTTTGGCGCTTTCGCCCTATTACAACTTTTTATCCACGCAACGAGAGCATCCGAATGATACCCATATTGGTGGTTTCCGACAACGTTTATTTTTGACCCACTTTAGTCGATTTTGGTCATTTTTTGGTACATTTGCGGCCCCGTAACTCATTAGTCCTACATTTTGGTGCTTTCGCCCTATTACAACTCTCTATCCACGCAACGAGTGCTTTCGAATGATGCCCATATTGGGGGGTTTCCGTTACTTTCAATTTTGACCATTTGCAGCATCACCGTATCGAGTACTTGCATATTGCGCAGCACTATTGTACCCAAGTGCCTGGAGGGTCTTCCCGCATCGGGTGCCACCCTACCTGTAAAATTTCACGCCAACTAGTTGACTTTAGCTCGAGATATAGGCAGAAAACCCCTTCAAACGACAGTTTTGGCCGTTTTTGGCCATTTGTGACACTTTTTCGCCTCATAACTAAAAATGGGTGCATTTTCAGGCCTTGACCCAATTACAACTTTTTCATTACTCGCTTAGAGCTTTCGAATAATACCAAACTTAGCTCATTTGGACAAATTTTTTATTTTACTCATTTTTACTCACGGGGCTGCTCCGGGAGCACCTCTGCTCCCCCGGGGCTCCCCGCGCTTCCGGGAGCAGTTCAGGTCCGTGCGCAGATCCCCTGCAAATTTCAGCCCGATCGGCCCACCCAAACTCGAGATAGAGGGGGGGACACGAACATGTGAACAATAATAATAAGAAGAACTAGCGAAGTAGCGAGAATGGGTTGCCGCTGCTTTTTCCCTTAGGGGCACTGGTTTTTTTTCAGAAGAATGCAACAGTTTTTGGTCGTAACTCTCGCTAGACGCATTTCCGGAAAATGCTGCAGGCAGAAACGTTGTTCAGCTCGACGGGCTCTTTCGTTTGAGTACCATATCGACCACTTTCGGAAAAATTTTTTAAAATCCGGTTTTTCGTGAATTCCCGGATTTTCAGTTTCTGGGCTTTAACTTTCGCTAGACGCATTACCGGAAAATACCGCAAGCAAAAAAAGTTGTTCAGCTCGACGAGCTCATCCGTTTGAGCACCATATCGACCACTTTCGGAAAAAATTTTCAAAATCCAAGTTTTTGTGAATTCCCGAATATTCAGTTTTTGGGCTGTAACTTTCGCAACACGCATTTCCGGAAAACGCCGCAAGCAGAAAAGTTGTTCAGCTCGACGAGCTCTTTCATTTGAGCCCCATATCGACCAATTTCGGAGAAATTTTTCAAAATCCGGAATTTTCCGGGTCCAATATCTCGAAATCCGTAAAATTTCCGAAAATTTCGATTTTAGTTCCGAAATCAGCGTGGTCGACTTACCCTATGACCAACTTTTAAGCAAAATCGAAGACAAAAAATGTTTGCGTTTCCCTTGGTCCCCCCTTACCATTCTAAAAAATTTCGGGATTCGCCATTCCCGGAATCCGGGAAATATCGCACTGCCCGTGCTTCAGTCAACACTTGACCCCACCCCCAACACCCCCTAAAAATTTCAGCCCAATCGGGCCACCCTAGCAAAAGTTAGAGGGGGGGACAGGGGGTGGTAACGAGATGAATAATAATAATAAACGGACATACCCAGATGAAAGGGTTGCCTTTTTTGGTAAAAAAGCGGCAACCCAATAATAAGAATAAGAATAATAATAATAATAAACATGTCCAGAACATAGGGTTCCAAACCCTTTGGAAAAGGGCGGGAACCCAATAATAATAATAATAATAAATAACGGAAATACTCAACACAAAGGGTTGCCATTTTGTGAACACGCGGCAACCCAATAACAAATGTGCCAAATTTCAAGGCAATTGATTAAGTTTATAGCAGGCTTGACCCGGTGACCCGGTTTTCCAGAAAATTTTGAAATCTGCCAAACATTTTTATTTTACCCGAGAACGCTAAAGTTTTGACTTTCATGTTCCATTACCGACTCGAGAAAATAACATACATACGTTTGCTCTAGGTTTTTAAAAAGCATTTAATAGTAGCTGTAGTATTTTTAAACTTATGCAGAAATTAGTTGGAAAAACCAATAATTTATGTCTGCGAAATTTTGCAGGGTATAAAATATGAGTAGTTCAAAAGCACTAAGGAGTACTTTAAAGTTTTGGCTTTTATTAAGTATTGCGTTAAATTAAACTATTGTTCACATATCTTCAACATTTACGTTGGTTGCGAAAATAGTCTGCAAACCATATAGTACAAAAATACTAAATAGATTTAATTTATGCAATAATCAGGAAACTGATAAAGCTGAACAATAATTTGCAAGATACAGGCTGATCCAAATAACCTCAAGATGCGAAAATGCTCAAGACTAAAACATGAAAAATAAGCAAATTATATAACATTGCATATCGAAAAAAATTTAATCAAGATTTTACCTAATGGTAAGCCAAACATTTATAAAATCTGAGGTAAATTCAAAAAGCCGGGTGATGACCGGGTCTAAGCTCTTGACCCGGTGACCCGGTCCAAAAACTGACCCTAACTGATCTGGTGACCCGGTGACCCGGTTCCATCCCTGGAGTCCACCCCGGTAGTGGTACTACCACCTTTAAGGTGGTGATTCTTTTGGGCACATATTGTTGGTTGGCTGCGTAAATCAAGATGAAATCTGACGAAACTTTCCAAAATACGTTCTTTTAGTGTTCAAACATCCTTCGTGCAATGCGGATTCAAAAATTCGAGATTTCCGGTCAGGGCGGTTTTCCCAATTTCTGAAAATTTAACAGCAGCTATAAAGTTGTGACTATATTCATTCGAAAGATCTCGTTAAGCTTTTTATTTTTGCTTTTTAAAGCAACGTTCTAGCTTTTCTCTACCGTGAGATATAGCCAATGTTCTTGTTTTAGCGTCGAAGACTTGTCAGCTTTGCAAAAATCAAATAATCCATCATTTCTCGAACTATGCAAGCCGTAAAATCAAGCTAAGGGCGTCGATCTGAAGGTCTCATAGGGGAAAATTGTCTCACGCATGATCGTCTTCCAACAGCTATCCCGTAGGCTGCTATCATAAAAAATGTGGTTTTTGCAAAAACACGACCAATGTTTTTTCAATTGTGGAGCACCCACCATGCACGCTGAAGGGCTGCTACTTAACAAATGTGTTCTGCACAAATATAACCCGGAACTTATCTTAGTTGTCCCGATTATTGCTTTCTAGCTAAAGTAATCGCTTGACAAATTTGGAAAAAGTAGGCAAAATACAGGTTACAATTATAATTATAACAATTATAATTGGGATTGAACAGTACAGTCAATAAATTTCTATACAGAGAGTAAATATGACAAGTTTATGCTGTACAACAAAGTTTCAAAAAGGTTATATATATGGCGTCGCATCTGTACAGCAGTAGTCAAAAGGTTAAATACAACGTTTATAACAGAAAACAAAGAACCATAATCCTAGCTAAACAAGTATGATAGAGAACAATGAAAACGTTACAAGTAATTCTATACAACGAAATTCAAAGTTGAGTAAATACGACAAAATATAATGACAACGCAAACTATATCTATTCTAGCAAACAAAAATAACAAGAGGATTGCAGGTTCACAAAGTAAGTAGTAGAAAGCACAGACAGAAACTGCCGTTTACGGCACAACCCGTCTTCACTCAACTCTTGGCCCTTGGATTAAAGCCCTTATCTCTCGGAATTTTGCAATAGCAAATAGCCGTTTAAAAGCAAATACAAGAAATCCCAATAAATTTCAAGGGAGAATTTCAAATATACTCTAACAAACAGCAATTATATATATATATATATATATATATATATATATATATATATATATATATATATATATATATATATATATATATATATATATATATATATATATATATATATCCTAATAAGTCCTAACAAATATAAGCTAACAACATGTTATCAAATTCTCAGTTTTCAATGTTTTTGTTATCGTTTCTTCACCCCGCGCGGAAGAAATGAGTTCCGACGAATTCCACAAGACAAATCCAAAACCTAGCTAAGCAAAACAAACAACAGAATCGAAACAGACGAACAAATATAAACAATACAACAAGACAAAAATTAAGGCAAGCTGTTAAGGCGAAGTTTTAAAATGAATAGAAAAAATTTAAGAAGACAAGATTTAAAGACTATGACAAAAATGACAACAAAGATAACTAGTATAAAGTTCTAACAAAAGACAGATGATGGTAAGGCAATGGTATGGCTACTGTGGGGCACTCGCCCTCGAGCCTGTTGTTGAGCTCGATGTTGGTAGCACCGGCAACTGGCACCGTGTGTAGCACCGTTGAAAAACACCATTGAAAGAGACGTAAAGCTGAAACACAAAGGGGGTTAGACAAACATTTACAATGAATACTCGTACTTAATTTGAGATTTGAGATTTGCGCCAAGAATTTTATAGTTAGGATAAGCGCAAGATAAAAAAGAAATTGGACGTTTTAGAGAGATTACGTTTTAACAGAGAAACTAGAAATTCACTCCAAAAGCGAAAAAGAAAGTACACTGCCATGGCACTTGAGCTTTTATGAGGTATGTTTAAGCAAAAATACAAACTAACTGTAATTCATTACAGAAGTATACAAAGCATCAAAAATGTTGCTGTGAAGTGTGGCTTGCCGAAGCATAAATACAAAAGAATACAAAAACTATACAGCAGATAAACTACATAATAATAAACTCAATATTTTTGGATTTTTGAGCTGTTTTTAGAGTAATATACGGCAAAGATTAAGCGAAAAATACAAAACAAAATGCCAAAGTTAGAATGCCAAAGTATACCTGTACACGAACAAAACATGCTACTTCAAAAAGAATACTGGATTAACTAAAAAGATTAAATACCACAAAATAGAAGATAGATAGCAAGCCAAACTTCAGTAATAGTAAAATTCCTCATTTAAACGTATCTGAGGCGTTTTAAGTAGTCAAGTATTACTGGTATTGCCTCTTATTATTCCTTCTTTCTTTCTGGTTAACCATCACTTGTACGGTGTGTACTGGTTAACTGATAAACTTTGCTTGCTTTTCAAATATTTCTAAAGAATTCCAATAATTCCGATAAGAAAAACAGACAAAAATACAGATTAGAAAAAATACTGAACGTTAGCTTTTAATATATTCCGGTTAAATGACTGGCAAAAAAGACAAAACAAAAAAATTACTGAGAGAAGCAGAAAATTGAAAGTAAAAAATGAAAAAGAAAAAGAAAAATGAATGAAACCATGCTACCATCACGACAAAAACACGACGTAGAGACCTACGACATGCGCGTTTGCGTGGCAGCTACCCACTAACTCGAAGATGGCCATACAAGTTGCGCGTAATTATGATGTATGAGCCCAGTGACCAGAGTCCTAATCAAAGCGCGTTGTTACCATATGTTAAAAACCTACTTTACTAACTGTTAATCCACCCTAAATTACTTTACTTATCTTTCGTGAATGATCAATGTAATCGTTGCAAACAGCAACCAGCTAGCGACAACATGTAGCTTATATGCATATCTAATCAGTATTGTTGTGATTTCGATAGTGAACAGTCGGGCCGATTGGCCATCCATTGTATTGATCTGCCTTACGCCATTATTTGCCTTTATTAAAATCCATGTAAGTTCTTCAGTAAATCATGTCTTCATTTATTGCTATTTAGGGCATCTTAGTTAGGGTCTTTTACTTTCTTGCTTGGGTTGCACCCTAGGTAGCCTAGGATTAGAACCTGCATCGTTTCGCCATCTAAGTACCGGTTTGGTACCGGACAGTAAACCGGTAGTTAACATTTGGCGACCGTGACAGGACCACTGTCCGGTTTGCTAAATTGAAAAAGTTTCAAATTTCGTGAATTTTCAAAAACGATTTTTGAACTTAATTTTGCGAGTTATTGAAAAAGGAAAGTAGTTTTAGAATCGCAAAAATTAGGAGAATCTTTTAAAACGCTTTTTGTTTAAGTTTGAAGACTTTGAAATTCTCCTATTGTGTAGGGTGCAACTCTGAAAAATGAAAATTTTAGGAAGTCGGGTTTGTCCGTTGGGGGACTTGTCTTACCCCCACCCCCACCCCCCCCCAGAAGTTTTGAGTTGGGGGACGGCTTAGAAACTGATACTGCGTTATTGGGGCAGCCCAATAACCTTATTTGCAGTAAATTTTAGGTAGTTTTAAGACAGGATCCCAACCCCCACCCCCAAGACGGGAAAAATTTTGAAAATTTTTGTAGTTAGGAAAATTTTTGTGGGTTTTTCCACAGCCTTTGTGCCGAACTTTCTCGATACTGAGAAACCTTGACACAAAGGAAAAGCAACAGAAGCTGAACTTGGAGCATAAAACGCGAAATTTTGCAAAAATTGCCAAATTTTGGTAAATTTTTGTACCCCCCCCCAAGGGTAAATTTTGTCAAATTTTGCAAATTTGTGCCTAAATAAATTTTGTGGGTACTCCCCAAGGCTTGTATAATTTTTGGGGACCCGAAATTGCTAGAAAATTGCAATTTTTAGGCATTTTTGGGCAAAATTTTGACCCCCCCCAAATTCCCCCAAAGGTCAATTTTCGTCGAATTTTGGCAAATTCTTGGCTGAATAATTTTTCTGGGAACCCCCCAAGTGTCGTATAATTTTTGGGGACCCATAATCGCCAAAATTTCGAAGTTTCGGAAATTTTAGAATAAAATTTCGAAACCCCCCCAAGCGACCAAAAATCGAATTTTGAACGATTTTTAGGCTGAATTGCTTCAAATAACGACCGTCCTAGACGCAAAACGTCGTTCTAGGAGGATTTTCGACTGATTTTTGTGTCAAAAACGTAATTTTGACTTGATTTTGTACCCCCCCCCACCCCCCAAAATACCAATTTTTGGACATATTTTGTTGAAAATTTATCAATTATCAACGCAAATGTCCTTTATAACAATATTCCCTACCCCCCCCTATTTGTGATTTGATCCGGAACGTTATTCTGACTTTTGAAGCAATTTTGCCGACGATTTGGTAATTTTTTTTTGTATACGTATATAACTTTTTTCGGTATTTTTGTGAAATTTTCTCGCCATTGAAGTTATTTCAGAGGAAGATACTATAAATACGAGTTTTAGTAGAATTTGGGAGATTTTTGACCAAGTTTCTGATACAATCGAGCAAATTCACGAGGTACAAAGAAATCTGGAAACGCGATTTCAAGCTCGTTTACGTGAAGAAAGAGAACAAAAAATGGCCGAATTGAAGAATTTGATAACTCTTTTTAAGGGTTTGAGCAATTATAACGGGAGGGAAACCTCTCTAACTCCCGACGAGTGGATTATCAGTTTTGAGGCCATTGCGAAAGCAAATGATATCGGCGAAGACAAATTTTATTCGATTTTATTGGCCAAATTGGGTGAAAAGGTCATCCATAGACTTTCGTCATTGGGAATGCCAAGTACGTACAGGGAGATGGTTGAACTCCTAAAAACGCTTTTTGAGCCGGTCCAGAAAACTGCCGTTGAACATTCTAGGCAATTTTATGTACGTACTCAAAAATCAAGCGAAAATGTTCAGGATTTTGTCTCAGATTTGGAAATTTTGGCTAGAAAAGCATTTCCCAAGGCCACTGATGACGAGAGGGCAGTATATATTTTCGAGCAACTCAGAAAAGGTCTCAAAAGCAGTTTGAAAAACGTTGGAGTTTCGCTACTTTCTGATCTGGAAAGTTGGGGACATACAATGGTAAAACTGCGAAAAATTGTGGTCCAACTTTCGCGTGTCGAAGAGGAATGTGACTCTGACTCAGCCGAGTCGGATAAATCGGAAAAATCCGAAAAATCTGAAAAGGCAGAAAAAACCCGGAAAAGAGCAAAACGGGGAAAATCTAAGGCGAAAGTTTGTACGGTTTCTTCGGACGAAACGGAAAAATTAGATCCTATGGACTTGAAACTTAAGGAATTGGAAGAGGAGCTGAAAAAGGTCAAAATTCGAAATGCTCAGAGGGATTTGGTTCTCGAAGCTACGAAAGGTGAGCCAGCGGGCTCAGAAAAACCCTCTACGAGCTCAGCTTCTGGTGCGGTAAATGCCGTACAGGCATCTACAGAATCGAAGGAAAAACCTACTGACGAAAAGGCCGAAGAACAGAGGATTTGCTACAAATGTGGGAATCCTGGCCATATCTCGCCGCAATGCGCTCTAAATCGCCAACAGAATTCGGGATTTAGAGGCAGAGGTAATCCAAATCGGCGTGGATTTGGAAATCGTGGTAATTCTCGAGGGAATTACAATAACAACCGAAATTACGATAATTCTGACTATTCCAATCAAAATTCTGGCCGAAATTGGAATAGAGGAAACCGAGGAAACTATAACGGTCGAGGAGGCCGTAGGGGAGGAAATTCCAACAACCGGAATCAAAATGCGAATGTTTTTGTGGACCCTAGTGGTCGGGTTTTTCGCACGAATCGTCAAAACGGCGTAAATTTTCTCACTCCAGTCCAACAGGAGATGGACCCTACTAGCCAGTTGGTGAATTTTCTGCAGAATTTTCAGCAAGCGGGGAGCACAGCAAATTCCGGGGGTGCCCCTCCGCAGTAGAATCCCCACCCGGAAAGCCAAGTACGTATATAACGCAGAAAAATCCGCAAGTTAATTTGATGTCGGAAAAAACCCCAAATTTTCTGGAGGGTCTTTCGAAACTTTTTCCGGATCAAAAGGTTTTAAATGCTAACCAGATTTGTACAGTTTTTACACCTACGTATGCGGATGTTACTCGGGGTTCTAGATCTCAAAATTCCACGGAAAACCCCAGAAATCTTTTACAATCGGAATTGCAAAGGTTATTGCAAAATTTGGATATACGTACTTTGGTGGAAGCTTTAAATAGCCCTAACCCCCCATCCCTTTTTCCTCGATCTCCTCAGAATGGCCATAATGTACAGCAGAATCAACAGCAACGTGTACAGAATGTTTTATCTCAGCCGTTGATTCCACTTTTTCCTGTAAATTCTGGTAGATTTCAGAATAGAACGTTTAGACGAGGTTTTTCTACATTTCCTCGAAATACGTACAATGGAAATGCAAATTATCAGAATAATTCCCGCTACTACGCCTATAGTCGGGAGAATTATTCTAGAAATCAGTATTCTGCTCCACGTGTACCAAATTTTCGTGGAGGGCCACGAAATTTCAGGAATTGGAACGTGCGCCCCCCCTCCCAAAACAGGTACGGTACGGGTTCCGGTACTACCAGAGCTCCAGCTAGTGGCAATAATGGAAATGCTAATGTGCAACAGTATCTTGCAGTGCCACAACCATTGAATTTGCTTTTAGGAGCAAATCAAACTCAAAATGCGCGTATTTGGGAAAACAGCAGGTTTTCAAGGGGAAACTCTGCCGCTCTCCCAAGTACAAATTGGCGCCAATATGTGACACAGCAAGGGACAACAGCAAGTCAGCAAGTATCTAGTGCTAGGGTAGCTGGGGTAGGTAGTCAGGAATCATCTGTAGGTAGGAATTCGACGGTTCACGTCACTGATACTGGTGACCTAGTTCTGACGAATTCAAACAAGAAAGATGAAACCTGTACAACTAATGCTGCAAAATTGTCAGATGCCTCAAAATACAAAAAGTCAGAGACGAAAAATGCAAATACAGCAAATGGAACGGAAACAACGTTGAATATGTCTCAAGACCAACTAGTTACACGATTAAATCGACTCAGAACAATTGATGAGGCACCTGATTCCGAGGAAAATGCAGCGAAAGATTCATTTTCGAATGTGGAGAGGGAAACTAATGACGATAACAGACGAAAAGACGAACCTAGCTCATCATCAGGTCGAATTCGTTCAAATAAAAAGGTGAAATCTGTTCAGAAACGACGTTCTCATAAGATTCCAGACCCAGATTTCCCTGGAAGATTTCTTTTTGAGTATGATTCTTCTGAAAGTTCACAGTCAGATCAAAGTCAGTCTGAAACGTCAGATTTGGAAAATGAAAATTTTGAAGTCAATCATGTAAATTCTGCTCATCAGCCAGAAAAGGCACCTAAAACTGACTTCGTGACGAATAATCGAAACTATTTAGCGGCTTTTGTGCATCAAGATCAGTATTTTTTCGGTGCTCAGACGAAAATTCCACCGGTTCACTCACCGCTGATAGTAGCATCAGTGGGAGGTGTAAATACTTTGGCTCTTATTGATACGGGTGCTAATATTTCTGTGGTTTCTAAGAATTTTGTGGAACATCTAAAGCAAAAATGCCCGGAAAGTTTAACTTTTGGAGATGGAGCTTGTGAGCAAGCTACCGCAGCTAACGGAACGCCTATAAATTTCTCTGGTTCAGTAAAATTTGAACTATCTTTTCAAGGCTATAGATGGGCTCATGAGTATTTGATAAGTGATTTTTGTCCCTATGACATACTTCTTGGTATGGATTTTCTATCTTTTTACAACTGGTCAATGCTCATGGGACGCCATTCAGTTTACCATCCCTTGTTTAAAGAAGTTCCGTTGCTGGGGGCACCGCAAATTAGCAGCATTTTGCAAACTATTGGAAAAGCACAGCCAGCTGTTTCGAATATTTGTCTACGTGTCGGAACTACTATTCCAGCGAATTCTGAGGCGTGGGTCTCTATCACTTGTGAGGACAGTCAACCAAAAGTTGACCTGACTGATGATGAGTGGGACTTACCATTTGTACGTACGAAATCATCAATTGTAAATACGAAGATAGCTCCTTGGCCTTCACGGTTTGAAGAATCGCCTAAGCTAGTACGAAATTCTATGAATATTTTGGAAAAGTACGATTGTTATATTGTTCCAGGAATTATCTCAAAAGGGGAAAAAACCCAAGAAATTAAAGTGTGGAATTTGGGCGAAGAGCCTATGACTTTACATCCTGGAATGGTACTAGCCTATGCAGACGACTTAGTTTCTGTAAAAAATCGTCAAGGCAAGGAATCGTTTCTACAGTTGAGTGATACGTGGTTTGAAAAAGAGTACGTATGTGAAGATGATCTACCTAAGTCTGTAAAAGCTGAAATTTTTTCTGCAACTACTGAAAATACGTACGTAGATACACCTTCAACGTCTCAAGAAACGCAAAACGCGACTAAGGAACCTACACCAGAAGAACTGTACGAACAATTTCTCAAGGAAGCTCAATTGGACAAGTTCGAATGTTCGGAAAAGGCAAAAGGTAAGTTCAAAGAACTACTACGTAAGTACGTACATGTGTTTGCTACACCAGAAAATCTTGGAAGATGCAGCACAGGACAACATCTCATCGATACAGGAATGGCAGGTCCAGTAACAGCAAAAGCATATAGGATGAACCCTATGGAAAGGGCTGAAATCGAAAAGCATATAAAGAAAATGTTAGAACAAGGCATTTGTGTTCCATCAGATAGTCAATGGTCTTCACCGTGCATGCTTGTGGGCAAAAAGGATGGAACAACCCGATTTGTCATTGATTATCGTCAGTTGAATAAAATAACAAGGAAAGACCGCTACCCTTTACCAAAAATCGATGAAATTTTAGACATGTTCAGTAAAGGGAAATTCTTTTCAACTTTAGATTTAAACAGCGGTTATTGGCAAATCGAGATGTTCCAGCCTCATAAGGAAAAGACCGCGTTTATTTCACATATGGGCTTGTTTCATTTCAATGTCATGCCTTTTGGTTTGACAAATGCCCCTGCGACTTTTCAACGTATTATGGAACGAATTTTCACAGAATTGCCAGTTTACATCGACGATTTATTAATTCCATCTAACGACGAATCTCACCATCTAAAAATGCTAGAAGTGGTTTTTCAAAAGCTCTCAGACCATGGTTTACGTTTGAAAATGAAAAAGTGTGTGTTTTTCCGCAAAAAGGTTGAATACTTGGGACATTTTATCTCCGAAAAGGGCATCGAAACAGATCCGCGTAAAGTGACTGCGGTTCAAAATTTTCCAGTACCTACTACCATTAAACAGCTACGTGGTTTTTTAGGTATGGCAGGTTATTATCGGAGATTTATATGTAACTTTAGTTCTATTGCGGCACCAATGAACGTTTTGTTGAAAAAAGATGAAGGTTTTCATTGGAACGATCAATGTCAAAAGGCTTTTGAAACTCTAAAACAGGCTTTAGTAAACGCACCAGTTCTTGCATACCCTGATTGGGATAAACCGTTTATTTTAACAACAGACGCTAGTGTCGTGGGTCTTGGTGCAGTGTTAGAACAGGATCAACCTGGAGAGAAAAAGCCTAAACCTATTGCGTATGCTAGTCGATCTTTAGTTGGTGCAGAAAAACGCTATAAAATTGTAGAATTAGAAGGTCTTGCAGTTGTTTGGTCTTGTAAACATTTTCAGCATTACCTACGCCATAGACAGTTCACCTTATATACCGATAACGAAGCCCTAAAGTATATTTTTGCAAATGCCAGAAACCAAGGCTATACTCGAATTGCCAAATGGGCTATTGTACTTTCTGAATTTAATTTTCGAACTGAACATCGAAAAGGCGTAGATAATCCTGTTGCAGATTGTTTGTCTCGTAACCCTCAAACTTCCGTCGTTGATACTAACGACCGGAGCGACGAAGGTGAATGTAAATCTGTTGTTGCTAAGAATGCTTTTCAGTACGTATCTGATGAATTTGATGTAACGGGTGATATGTTCCCGCCAGTTTGTGTTATTGAAAAATACTCTGACGACGAATGGGCACAAGCTCTTAAAGTTGATCCAGATTTTGGTTCTTTTATTACGTATCTTGAAAAAGGCACATTGCCCAAAGATGATTTAACTTGGACTTTAATAAGTTGTCAAGATAATTTTGAATACGAAAACGGTGTTTTGTATAGGTGGCGTACCGATATTCACGCCAAAAGGAAAAAAGGTTCAGGACGTTTAATTTGTGTTCCTAGAAAGTTTCGTGATTATATTTTGGAACAATATCATTCTGCTATTGATACTGGTGGTCATCAGGGTATTCCTCAAACTCATTATAAAGTTGCGACTAGATATTATTGGCCTACTTTGTTCACTGATGTGAAATTGTACGTACGTAATTGCATTGTTTGTGCTAAGTTTTCGATAGGCCCAAGGAACCCTCAAGCTCCGATGAAAATTTATCCGCCAGTTACGAAACCTTTCGAGAGAATTTATGCTGACGTTATGCATTTTCCTACGAGCAAAAAGCAAAATGTTTGTGTTTTGGTGATTATTGATCAACTTACCCGTTGGGCAGAAGCATGGCCCTTAAGGAACGAAAAAGCTGAAACTTTAATACGTATCATTTTGAATGAGTTTATTTTGCGATACGGAGTTCCTACTGAGGTCGTAACGGACCAAGGTCCTAATTTTCAGGCAGAAGTCACGACTGCGCTTTTTAAACTGATGGGTACAAAGAAGTTACGTACCACTGCCTACCATCCTCAGTCAAATGGTTTAGTGGAACGGGTAAACGGTACTATACGTGAAATAGTTAAGAAGTACGTAGATGTTAATCAGCGCGATTGGGATGTCAAGTTAGCTTTTGCTATGCATGCATATAGAACGTCATTGCATTCTACTATTCAAGATACACCGTATTTTTTGTTATTTGGTCGGGATTGTCAAGTTCCAGAGGATTTGTTGTTTGAAAACATTGATAAGCCAGTAACTTCTCTTGTTAATTATAAGACTTCTTTAATACGTACTTTGACTGAAAACTGGCATCTTACAGCTCAAATTATAGCTGATAAAGCGGAACTTGTAAAACAGCGGTATGATAAACGTGTTCGTTTGAAGAATTTTGAAGTGGGTCAAATTGTTATGCGTAACATTACTCAAGTGCCACAACCTACGGGTACTATGTCTAAATTGGCACCTAAGTACGACGGACCCTATAGAATTGTCGAGGTCCTTTCTGATCAAAACGTACGCTTGCGTGATATGAAAAAGGGTGACATTAGCAAGGTCATACATGTCAATCGTTTGAAATTGCTACCTGACATAAACCCTGAAACTTTGGAGGAGTTGGAAATAGATGTTGACGATCCAACTGCTTCCATTGATACTGATGTCGTAGATACGTCTGTAGATAAGGATACTGTAGCTACTGATGATGATATTGTCGTACGTAAATGTGTACTAAAACCCACTGAAACCGACCAAGAATGTAATACTAATACTGTAAATGAACATCAAGATGATGACATTCAAGTGGTTAGTAAAGAACTTAATATGGTGCGCAATATTGATGATACAGAAGAGGAAGACATCCTCATGCACCAAAGCTCGCAATTACCTACCAACCGAAGTCAAAGATCTCAGCCAAGAGATTTGGGACAAATTAATTCTATATTCTGCTATATTAACATCAATTATTCCTGTGATGACTGCTTATTTTCCACAAACTGTGAGCAATTATTCGCGTAAGTGGAAATCTGTGCATTCGAACGGAAATTCCAAATCCAAAATGGATACCTCCGACGTTCGGCTTGCCTAAACTCAGGAATCATTGTATGTTGCCTCCTATGCCTTTGCCAAGACAATTGCCGCCTAGACGCGTACCAGATGAGTTACTTCCATTTCAGTTTCGTTTTGAGAATAAGCCACGGAATAAGAACTCGAAGTTGCGAATGAGACAAGAGTGGCTACAGCGAGAGGAGCCTAGAATGGTGTATGAAGAGTATAGTGGTAGCGAGACGAGACGCGCAATAACACCGCGCTATGAGTAGTTTGTTTGCGGTCATCGGGTTGTATATCGTTCTTTTTTGCGTGCTAAGTGCAAGTTTTCCTTCATTTAGTACGTAGCTACCCACAATGCTCCTAGTCGTATAAACATATGACTAGTGCTGTCGTCTGGTAGCGTGTATCGCTTGTATTTTGTTTTTTTTTACTTTTTTCTCTACTTTCGTATTAATTTTGGTCTAGTTTTGCTAATCGTTAATCTGAATTACTTGAAAGCTTACTTTTGTGGAATTTTTTTTTACTAAAGCAGTTGTTTTGTTATTTTGTTAGTTTACTAATCTGAATTATCTTGAAGTTATCTTAAAAGCAAGCAATTTAGTAGTTCGTTCGTTATTTTGTTGTTGTTGTTGTGAAGAAGAAGAAGTATCTTCAGAGGCTAATTATATACGTGTAATCCTAAAACGCCTCATTATTTTCTTTTGAAGACGAATTTTTTGGTATTCCTTTGGAATTAGCTTGCTATAGTCATTTGTTAGTATTTTTGCTAGTACGGATAGCGCGTAGACGCTTATATATGGTTTATTATTAGTCAAGCTTAGTCTTTTGTGCGCACGGGAATTTGAGAAGTCACCAATATACTGTTAGTCAATTTTGATTTGTTTTTCGTTGTTACTTATGACTAATCAGAGTTACAGTTTTCGATTCTTTATTAATTTGGCATTTATTATTCTACTTCATTGTTTTGTATTTTGTATTTGTTGTTAATCGTATTATTATGCATACAGCTAAACGCCCATAAAAAGAATAATGCTGTAAATATGACGCAGAGAAAATTAAGGCATCTAAAAAGAGGCAAAACGAGTCCTGCATATATTAAAAGGACCAATAAAAACAAGATGCCAGCGTCTATAAATATGTTCTTTAGTAGCTAGGTTAATGTTTGTTTTTCTTTTGTATTTGTTACGTATTTTTGGCAAGCTAATTCTGCATTGAATTTGGACTTTTTGACTTTTTCTTGGTTATTCTAAAAACTGTTATAAAGCTTCTTTATTCTTAATTATGTTGTGTTTATCTTTGTATTTTTCACTGTATTCTTTATTTGCTTTGTAATTTTTGGCAGTAGATTAGAGCAGTATTTTATTCTTATCTTTATTCTAACACCTAATTCAAGCTCAAGCCATTTCGGTGTAAAGTAGCTCTTATCTTTTGTAAAACTTCTTTTCTTTTCTATCTTGAATTTAGTTTAACTCGGACAAAAAGGGTACTCAAGATGTATTTATGTGTTTGGTGTAATTAAGTAGTTTTTTTTGAGTGAAGCTTTAGTCATTTGTAAAAACGTGATCTTGTAAAATCTTAGAAATTCTTTTCTTTTCTCTTTTCTATCTCTATCTTTTCTCTTTTCTATTGGATCTTTCTTTACAAAACTTTGAATCTCTTAGGTTGATACGAGTATTTTTGTGGTTGTGAATGCTTGTTTATTTTCAGCTATGCAGCTATATTCCATCTCGAGTGCATTCCATCCAACGGTGCTTTATGCTCAATCTCAAGGCCTTACATCAGCCATTATCTCTACGAACAGTTAAACTGCCATTTATAATAGACTTTAATTTTTCTTTGTCTTTAACCTTTGTGCTTTTTTGTTTGTAGTTTGTTAGTACGTAGTTTGTTAGGTATTTTCTCTTTTTCTGTCTATCTTTCTTTGTGTACTTAGCTTTGATTTTGTATAGTTTTTGGATTATTTTTGGCTTTGTCAGGATAGGATATGTGTTGTTTTTTGTGTTTGTTACTCGATGGTACTCGTATTTTTTCGCCAGGGGATGAATATGTAATTTGACACATTTGTAGTTGAATTTGTGGTTTAGTTGTGTGAGTTAGGTTACTTTAAAAATTTGCTATCTTTCGGATAAACTAAATTCTTGAATTTTTCTTATATGGATCTTTAAGTTAGGTTTATTTAGGGTTTATTTAGGATTGTTTGTGTTGAAATTTGTTTTCTTTTAAACTACCATTTCGGTAATACAATTCATTGATGCTGAGGGCATTTATGCCATAGGTCCAAGAGTTGAGTTAGAATGGATTGTACTGACACGGTAGTTTCTGTTCTACTCTTTACATCTGTTGAATCTGTGAATCTGTAGTCTATCTGTAATTGTTTCTTTTCTTTGTGCTGTACAGTAATTGATTTTGCACTGTTAGCGTTAAGCTATATTTATTCTATAAGATGCACTGCTAATGCCATGTAATAAGATCCATTGTCAACCTATATTTGTCTTCTTTTTCATTGTTGTAAAGGTAAATCTGTCGTATTTACTCTTTTGAAATCGTTGTAAAGGTAACTTGTATTGTTTTTGACTGTGTATAGGATAATATGTAGTATCTTACTCTTGTAAAGCAGTGAATTTTCTTGCATTGTTAGAGCTCTATATAAGTACTTGTAAGTGTGATTGTTTTGTGTGTGAAGTGGTTTTGTGTGTTTGTGTGGATTTATTCAATAGTGGCTTTAGGGTACTTATTTTGTTATTGTGGGATCTTTCTCTTATCGAACTTACGTTTCTCTTTTGTTTTTCTAAATTGGATTTACAGTTAGTCTAATATTGCTATCAAGTTTACGTTCAATGTGAAACATCTAACCCCTACGTTTCGAGGTTACTTGTATTTTGACTACCAATAGCTACCAAATCTTTCTTTCTTTTGAAGTTCTTTCTTTCACTCTTATGTGGGCATCTGAATGGCGCACCGCACGGTGTTGCACGGTTTAGGTCCGCTCATACGGAGTTGGAAATGGGACTTTATTTACTTTTTATTCTTTACTCGAATTACGGTAGCATTCTCGTTATCTTGGAATTTTATCAGGCGCTAAATTCATTTCCAGGGGGATGATGTTAAAAACCTACTTTACTAACTGTTAATCCACCCTAAATTACTTTACTTATCTTTCGTGAATGATCAATGTAATCGTTGCAAACAGCAACCAGCTAGCGACAACATGTAGCTTATATGCATATCTAATCAGTATTGTTGTGATTTCGATAGTGAACAGTCGGGCCGATTGGCCATCCATTGTATTGATCTGCCTTACGCCATTATTTGCCTTTATTAAAATCCATGTAAGTTCTTCAGTAAATCATGTCTTCATTTATTGCTATTTAGGGCATCTTAGTTAGGGTCTTTTACTTTCTTGCTTGGGTTGCACCCTAGGTAGCCTAGGATTAGAACCTGCATCGTTTCGCCATCTAAGTACCGGTTTGGTACCGGACAGTAAACCGGTAGTTAACAGAATAGTTGTAGAATCGCAGACCGTAATTGCTAGTTTTTCACATATTGAATGATATTACCGATGTCTCGCGAAAAAATTTACTTGATTCTGCAAAAAATCTGGAAAATTACACTTATTATACTTATTATATGTAAAATGTGTTTAAAATATTTTAGAAATCAACATTAGTTTCATCGTATGCATTAAAAAGAGAAATTGTCAAGCTGCATTTGGATACAAAAATGGCTTCGTAACTCCAAGTAATGAATGAGTAATAATGGTGCAAACTTTATGTGACCAAAGGGAATCACCACCTTAAAATGGCATTTAACAGTCGTTTATGTTTTGCAAACTATTGTGGTTTTAATTGTCGACAAAACTGCAAAATTTAGCAAGACTGCAAATTTGGATAAAGTAGTCATGAGAAGTTCCAAAACAAAACTTGCAGTTTCGCCCAGTTTGCTTTAATTTTAAGGATTTTCTGTGATTTTAATCAGTGTATATATTGTGCATAGTCCCCGGTGATTTTGAGTAATTTGATCCACGATTCCAAAGGTTTCTCTCCATGCTGGGAAGGAGATGCTGAGGTGGCAATATCTTACTTGAAGAGGAAGGGCGTAAATTTTCACTAATCAAGAGGGAAACACAAGCAATTGGGCTTATACCACAACTCGAAAAAAATAAAGAGGCTAGAAAGGCGAAGAAAATTACCCAATCTGAAAGACAAGACTAAACAGTTGGATGCACAGCATTCCTGCATTTGAATCTTCCAAATTGTCCGTTTTGCACAAACAAGAAATTTTCATACTGGATTTCATCGTCCACTGAATTTTTGCTGTTTTATCTGTAGTCAGTATAGAATAAACACGATGTTGTGCCAAGTCTTTTATAAGTATTTTGAAAAGTACTTTGCAACAGATCAACACGGATATATTTTAAAAGATCGCAACCACTGAGCCGTGGGTTCGTTGATGGTCAGAGTCATAAGTTAATTATAATCGATAGTGAAGGCATATAGACGAGCTTTTTTATGTAATACATTAGCAGCACATTGCTTGAATCTTAAACAAACTGTAATTTTAGTCATTTATGCTGCTCATTTATGTTTTGCTTAATTTATCATAAAATTTCAAAACGTAATTCAACCGTTTTTAGATTTCATGTCCTCCATCGTCATGCTTAAGCTGCACAGCAGTGTCTTGAATGCTCTTAGAGTTACGGATTTTGGGGAACAGACAATACATTGCAAGAATGATCAAAAAGGTTTGATTGCTTAATCTAAATTAATTACTGTTAAGGTTAGCTTGTGCCATGACGATTTACAGGTTGTTTTTACGATGGACTGAACTTTTCAAGAAGGCCAGTACCTTTGCCATAAATTGAAGTAATTTGTCGCAAATTTAATGTTACCCAAAATGGCATGATTGAGAATGAATGGATTATTTTAAGTGGCAGAGCTGGAACAGTGACGTTTAAATTCGTGACCTTGTACCCGCAACTCTTGCATGCAAAAGTGTTGACTGACCGGTAGTTGACCAGACCAGAGAGGTGAGAAGGACCACTCACGTATACACCGACCTGAAAATTGACCACCGAGCACCCGCGACCCACTTCCAACTCAGTTCCGGTTTGAGGTAACTTCTGTTTCCATTTCAGAGTTGAAAGTTGCTTTACTTCATTTCCATTATCAGAAACCGAGGTTACACTGAAGCCGGAGTATATTGAAGTCAATCCATTTAGTCCTCACTGTTGCGATGCTGATGGAAACTACGATTGTGAATTGTATTTCTATGTAACTAGTGACCATGGGGGCTCGTTGACTTTTGATGACAATATACATGGAATAACCTATGGAGCTCTCATGACAAGGTACGGGCATACAGTATCATCTATAGTACATTACTGTAATAAGAACCTCAAGGAAGAAGCCGGTAGTTAGCAGGTTTCTTCAATTGTATCTCACTTTGAGTGCATTTGTACATTACGAACTCATAACAAAATGTTTGACGCTGTCACACTCCTAGTTATTATGTGCTTTTCCTCTTCATCTATATTTAGTTGAACATGATCAACTTTAACCAATGAAATGTTTGAAATAAAATTGGACAAAATCCAAAAACTAAACGTCTTGACAAGTTTTCCTCCGAAAAATGCTTTTCGATTGTTTAATTGCTGCCAATATTGGCGTTGCCAACCTCAAAACATCTAGCACGTTTTTCTTCCGAAGAAGTCTTGTGAATAAATGAATCAATGGTTGTACGACAGTTATGTTTATAGCAAAGGTGTGACTATAAATCGTTTGAACTTCACTGGTCTGGAGAAGACAATTGTGATGGAAAAGGAAATGACCGTTGCTGTCTGGGAAAATGATGATCCAAGGCGCCACGAGATCTATGGTGGGATAAAGCTGACTAAGGATTACAGTCCCAACGGAGAGGGAAGAATTTACATTCAGAACGGAATTGGTAGAAATTGTGTCGTCAGAGCATCTATGCTGTATAGATGTTAGTGCTGTGTGCAAACTGACATACGTATTAAAGAAGGATTGTCTGAGCTTACCTGCTGAGTACGAATGCTAGAATTGAGCGAATTACTATTTATTACTTTACCGTGCCGCTAACTCACGAAATTTTCGTCGTGTTGCTGTAGCTGTTAGGGAAAATGTTTTAGGCTTCGGATTTCGTTCATTTTCACGCATAAGTTAGCCCCATAATGTTGTCCATTTCAACTTAAAATTTTGAGTTGTTTCGTTCAGTCCTCCGTAAGTTACGAGCCATCAGCTGTGTGCAATTTGAATATGAATATGAATCTATCAGCTCTTATGTAAATTTGCAGTTGCTGCGCTAATAACGCTGATGACGCTGCCATTCGGTCCTCAATGGTTCAGATGTGTCACTCTTCAGTTCCCCCATAAAACTACCTAGCCGATTTGAGTATTACAGTATGCTTGTTTGTGTCTGTGTTAGGGATGACTTTAGCTGTGTAGTCTCATCTTTTCTGCTTTCGAAGTTTTGACAGTTTTGACCTGGATTTAGCTACTAAGCAACCGTAATCAGGGTGCAGAGGCGTTGTTTATTGGATGACATAAAGTAAGCTGATATGGAAAATATGTCTCTTACATGGGTATGCCTATCCTGAGAGCTTAATGAAGTACAATAGCCCTTTTTTATGTTAGCTGTCTCGGTTTCTCTGTATCACTGGCCGTGAATATATATCGAAAAAACAAGGTGAGAAATCTTATGATTTTTATAATTAATTGCTTCTCCTCAGAACTGTTGCTCACACTAAAAGGAATGTTTACATACATATAAGAAAATATTCCGCTTTGATTTAAGGTGGTGATTCCTTTTGGAAACATCAACATTGAACCATTACTATTCATTCATTTCTTGGATTTCTAAGGATTCAGGGCTTTCTAAGATTCAAAGAAATCAAAACGGAAACGTTGAATTTTTGAGGCGGGATTGTGCAGAGTGTACGAATGCGAAAGGAAGTTGTTGTGTAAAGTTTCATCAATTTTCAACCTGATTTGGGCTGTATGCTAAGAATATGTCCCCAAAGGGAATTACCACCTTAAGAGGATAAGATCTTGTTCTATTTTTTGTGTAATATTGAATATTCCTGCACATTCTTGAAAATTTCATATGAATGCCTGATGAAAGTTTTGCTATTACACACATTGCATTAGTTTCTTTAAGGCGCTGGTTCGGGCATTTGCAGCAAATTTTGAAAGACTGTAATTTGCTCAATTTTTGGAGTTCAACAATAATTTTTATATCATTTTAAAGCTTAGAATGTGCTTGTTACAACTAGGTACAGTATAGCTGTCTCATTTCAACTCGTCGGCTTGAACGACATGATATTTGAACAACGACTTGCAATAACATAAAAACAATTTTTGAACATGGATTTCTCGAAGTGTGGGAAAGCTAACGAAAAGCAACCAGTTCAGGCTTCAAAAGAAACGTCTTCCCGAGGGCTATGTTTTCTGAAATTGTTTAACGAGTAAGGAAGCTCAAGATGTTGAGAAAACGTAAATTTTGTCCGATTTTCGTCAAAATTTTCAAGTTTGGACGCTAATTTCTCTCGAACTGAAAGTCAAAATGCAAAATCGTGAAAAATAGCCCTCGGCAATTGTCTCAAGAATACGTGTGTAAAGCCGTTTTTTAATTGATTGCATGAGTAGAGAGAAATCCGTGTTCAAAACAATCTAGTTGCTATTTTCAAAATTTCACATTTTCGCTGCTGTGCGAAGGCAGAGATACCGCAGAGAGCTCTCCTCTCCTTTGGGCGTAAGATGTCCTTTAGGACCACAAATATGGACAATACTTGACCGACGGACCAGCGCTGTTGAAGCTGTCGAAATCTTGCAATATTTTATTTTTCGAAAAATGGCCGGTTTTGGACCTCGAAAATCAATTTTCGCTGTTATCTCTTAAACCTGAAGGAATCGAAGAAAACTCTCAAGAGCAAAGTTGTAGGTCTTGGTGAGAGGATTCGAACGACTATAAGTGCATCCATGTAGGCTGGTCACAGTGCAAGTTAAGGCGGAATAAAGCTAATTTCTCCAAAACTAAAATTTTCAAGCCGCGACTTTTCTAACATGTTTTATAGGGTAAATAATGTAATTGTAGCAAATTAGAATAAATTTCAACGACAATTGCGCTTTTAAAGCCCAAAAATACACGAACCCGAACCAGCACCTTAACTACATAACGACAAATGCTGGCGATATGTGTATGTTGAATTAAGGCCAACCTAACCTAGCCCACCTCCTCCCGCACTGTCCAAACCACAATTGGGCACGACGGCGTCACCGGGGACTGGACAGCCCGTGGACATCCTATCCAAGGGTGCCCCCGAATCCTGGCTTTCCTCCGGGATGAGGGACGCATTTGGTCAATCTTATCCATATTGGGCTCCCAAAGCTGGTCCAGGAACAGGAAGAAGAAGATATGATGATTCGTTACAGATAACTTCGAGTACTAAGATTAACGTTACCAGCTCAATAAAATGCAATTGTTGCTGTGTTTCAGGTAATGCCTGCTCGAGTTGGTCGCGGCCCGGATTTTTGCTACTCGGCCCGGCCCGCGGCCCGCAGAAAGGTATCCGCCCCGCCCCACCCCGCAGACAAGTGATACCCGCAATATACCCGCAAAATTATTTCGCCCCGCTCATGTGGAAAGCTAAATGAAACGGCAATTTTCATTTTATTAGGTTTTCTATTTAATCATTAACTTTCTTAGTGCGAAATATACTCTGAAACAATCGTAAAAATGCGTTGCAAGCAAATAATGCATCAGACGTTTTGAAAATTAAAACAAATAAACGAAAAATGAAAATCATCAGTTCTTGATGACTTTCCAAAAAGTTTGATATTTTAAGGTGACATCTAAAACTTGGAACAGGAACAGAAATAGGAACAGGAACGGAAGGAATATGATTTCCGGAACAAGAGCAGGAGCGAATTCGGATAAACTTCAGGAACCGAAACATGAAATTAAAAAGATAACACGAGATCAGGAACACAATATCTCCACATGACCTGCTTTGATATTACCTTGTAATGTCACTATGACTTTTCCTAATATGCTGATTTAGTTTTACAAATAAGATTTCTATACATTGACCGACCACCCGTAAGCTCAAATATGTGGAAATTACGGGTATAAAATAGACCCTGTTTGAAATTAAGCTGGAATTGTAGTTGCTGCAAACAAACCCAGAGTTGGACGATGGCCGAAATTTTCGGCCCACAGCCGCCCCGCAGACCGCACTCAAATTTTCGGCCCGCACAGGTCCGGCCCGCTGCCCGCATCTACAATTTTTGGCCCGCAAAGGCCCGCACAATAAATGCGATTATTTTATGTTATGAATACTGTTTAATGTGTATAAAAGTTGCATTTTTAGTTTAAAGCTTTAGTTGCCACAATTGTGAATATTTTGCTATCAAAAGACTCTCCGTACTTTTACATAAATGCTTCGAAATTTAATCTCATTTAATCAACATGTTATTTAGTTATTTCTCTAAATCTGTAACCTGCTAGAAGCTTTGCTGCCGACTGAGAAACAGACTTGGTCGGGGAAAAAGTTCACATGCTTCAACGAACACTTCAATACAGCATTTTGCACTTATTTCTTACGATAAGCTGAGAAATTTGGAAATTGAGGGGCCTTCTGATTTGAGGGTCTCTTCCAGGCAACAGTGAGGCAACCTGGTGCCTCCCTAAATATTCAAATAATTAGTTTCGAACTTAATTAATTGTTTTAATAGTATATTTAACAATACACAAAATTTGCACATTTTTAAGTCATGGTTAGGGATGCAATGGGGCCTCGCTCTGACCCCAGCTCCGGCACCGGCACATCTCTAGTCGTGGTCATTGTAAAATGTACAATTAGTTGTTAATTCGGATCTTGTCTCTATTACCCTCACCACTCAAAACTTCTTAAATCTTAAATAATTGAGCGAAAATTTGACATGGGCATGTTTTCGATGCTGAGTTCAAATGTTATAGTTCGGGTCAAGCTAAAGCTGTAAGCTTCATGGATGTAAGCTTTCACTGACCTTGCAAAAAGCTGAATCAGAAAAACCGACACCATATCTAGAATGCTCTGCGATCCAGGAAACCTTCATTTTCAAAGTTTTCAGCCAAAATCAAAGACAAAAATGTTTCAGTAATGACCACGAATCCAAAAACGAATTTTGAGAAATCGATAGGAACTTGCAAATGTTTGAAACTCAGTGTGCTCGAAAACATGCGCATTCCAAACTTTAGAACAATTAAGCCAAGCTTTAACAATTTATGAGCGGTACGCACGGGCAATTGAGAAAAAGAATCCGTTGATTCCAGAAATGTAGGTTTTGTACTTTCAAAGTTAAAAACATTGTATGGAAAAACTTTCAAATTTAAGCTTAAAAAAGTTATGCCGTATTGCTAAAATCAAGACTCGCACCGGCTCAGTACCACTGAGCCCCGTGGCCAGCGTCCAACTCCGAACAGACCTCAGTTTTCGGTCCTGATCCTGAAAATGAGTTCCTTCCAGTTCAGTAAAAATAGGTCTCCTTCATGTTCTTGTTAGAAACCCAGTTTCCGCTCTTACTCCTAGAAATTATGCTTCCACTCTTTTCTTCTCCAAAAAGCAGACCACAGATTCGTTCCTGTTCAGATTCCCGTTCCTGGATCCTTTGTTGCTGCTCCTGTGCCTATGGGCTTTAGTTCGAAATGACTCATTTTTAATCATAAGCAAGAATACTTCTATTTTACAAGTCGGCAATAAATTAAAAACTAAAGAAACATTTGTGAAAACTCATAAAGCTAGATTCAACTAAATTCATATATACATTTCTAAGCTTATAAAGCCAATGTCTCCAAAGTCCAAACCTTGTAGAATTCCAAGAAACTGTGAAAGTTGAATAAAGGAACACTGAAACTTTTAGATGTCTACAATCAAGCAAACATCTGAGTTTTATCGGGTTTGAAATCGCTGAAACTATATATGGGTCGGTGCTGAGATGACTGGTTTAAAACAAACTCCTTAAAAAGCAGCACAGACGCACTATTGCGGTTCAGAAAACTTTCAAAACTGAGTGAGAAGTGAGAAATGCAAATAAAGCATTATGTTCTGTTTAACCTAAGTCAATTTCTACTTAGCTGTAGACAATAATCCTTCCAGGAGGAATTTTTTAGTCATAGGCCCGCACAAGTAACCCGTGCGGGTAGTCGCGGGTATTCAGACCCGAAGGTGACACCCGCTTTAGTCTGCGGGTACCCGCGTCCATGCGACTCAACTGTGCCTGCTGAAGAGCACACCTCAGTGTACCAGGTAGATGGGACTAAGAAGCTTCATTACGAACAGAGCAGCATTACCGTGTGTGGGATGTTTACTAACAAATCAGCATCAGTCGCTGACTGTATTCTGGATAGTTACGGTATCATTTTTGACCTGGCACCTGGGAATAAAATCTGTTTGGGGTATTGGTAGTGCTTATATGTGGGGAAGTAGCATTGGTGATCGTCTCCGGGGCAGTTACAGCAGTTTTTGTTCCTGAGAAATGGGTCACCGTTTGGGGGGGGTCACTAAAAAGTGGTCCCCGTTTGGGGGGGGGGGGTCGCTAACAGCCAATCAGAATGAGCAAAACTTTGTCTGCTTGAGCAACCCCCCAAACGGAACCTCTTTCAGCGAACCCCCCTAAACGGGGGACCACTTGGCTTCCCCCCCCACCAAACGGGAGGGGGTATACCCTGTTGACCCTCCCCAATCTGGGGAACATTCACGTATTGTGGTCGGAGCACCGTTGGGCGCAATGCCACAGAAGAGGAGCCATCTAGTGGCTTACTCCTCTTCTAATATATAGGAGAAAATCTTGGACTCTTGGTTGGGGTTGCCAACTGATACTATTTGCTCAAGTTAGAACACGGTCGGTGACAACGGGCGGGACCCGCATTGGGAAACGCCCGGCCCCGGAGCTATTGGTACGTACAGTGGGACGCGTCGTCGTCGTTGGTCTTCGTGGCTGGGAAAGCCAGTGCCTAATCCACGACACGCGGGTCTCCCCCAAGTTGCAAGTTAGCTGTTGCTCAGGGTAAATGAAACGGTCAAAGCAGCAGATCAGCCGGAGGTATACGAAATTTTAGATGTGCTACTTCCACCATGCAGGGTACTCGATATCTCCGTTGCTCAGCATGATGCGGCTCTATCGTGCTATCCTCTCTGTCTCTTTATCTGGTTTGCAGGGTCTTCCCGATTGTTGATACCGATTTGCTATTTTTCGAAAACTGGCTGCAAATTATATCTGCAGCAACTATTCATATCGTCAGCTGACAGCTGGCGGATTTTTTCAGCCCGGCCCGGCCCGCTACAAATTTTGGTTTCGGCCCGCCCCGCCAAAAGAAAAATTCCAAAATTTTACTGACGAAAATTATTTCAAAGACTTCAAGTGCGAGATGGAGAGGATAAATTATGCTGTGAAATGTTAAATTTTGGCGCACAATAACCAGAATCAATAAAATAGTTGTTAATTTTTGTGATTTTGGCAACATTTTTCAGAATCTTAATCCAGCCCGTTTCGGTCCTCCGCCCAGCAGTTAGAAAATTTCTCGGTCTACCCGGCCCGGCCTACACCAATGGAGGTCGGCCCGGCCCGACAAGCCGAAATGCTTCACCTGTCCAGGGCGTATTCAACGCGCTGACCAGTGACCAGCAGGCATGTGGAAAACGTTTTGAACTGTATGGTTTGCCTCTAGATAGTTTAATTTTTATTTTAGGACATAGTGAAGTGGATTGTCACTGTCATTG
>JASAND010024396.1:0-15764 GCA_030248195.1 Trissonchulus latispiculum
ATTTTGGGTCCAACTTTGAACTTGGTTTTTTCGCTTATTTTACGGCTTGGAAGGCTCAAATCTTGCATACAAAGGTTTTTGCGGACGGGGAATCGATTCCCGCTATCAATTTTGACTGACTGACCCGACTGACCCAGGTCCAGACTCCACCTTGATTGCAGCAATGGATTGGCTGTCCTCTGGGAATCCCCAAGGGGAGTTGTGGACTTCCTAAGGGGTACCGGACGACTCTAGGGTTGTCCGGCTATATGGATTCGCTCCGCCAGGCCTACAGATGATGACGACGACCCAGGTTTCTGGGCTGGTTCCACTTTGCCGTCTGGAGGGTCATGTCGGCAACCGCTACCTGGAGGCCCATACTAGGCTCTACTTGGCCTCTCATAACTTTGCCTATAGGGGTTTTTTGGTGCGTCCAGCTCATTTCCGGTGTCCATTTTGCCGTCCGACTCATCCATCTTGCCGGGCTGGTTCCACTTTGCCGTCTGGAGGGTCATGTCGGCAACCGTTTCCTGGAGGTCCATACTAGGCTCTACTTGGCCTCTCAAAACTTTCTCTATACGGGTTTTCTGGTGCGCCCAGTTCATTTCCGGTGTCCGTTTTACTGTACAACGCACCCATTTTGCTGGACTGGCTCCACTTGACCGTCTGAGGGGTCAGGTCGGTAAGGGGTCAGGTGGTCCAAAATGAAAACTTTCAAAAGTGGTCAAATTTGGTACCAAATGAAAACCCTAAGTGAGCTGAGCAACTTTTGTCATAGAATTGCATGCTCAAAGTGGCTGTAGAGTGCTGTGGTGGTGTGGGGTGGGGACTTAGGCGATTTTCGGTCAAAAATGAAATTTTTCAAAAGTGGTCAAATTTGGTACCAAATGAAAGCCCTAAGTGAGCTGAGCAACTTTTGTCATAGAATTGCATGCCCACAGTGGCTGTAGAGTGCTGTGGTGGGGTGGGGTGGGGACGTAAGCGATTTTAGGTGAAATATAAAATTTTCCAAAAGTGGTCAAAATAGTATCTGCTTGCGCATGGTGTTCGGAAATACAATGTTGGTTCTTTTTTGCGCATACATATGTAAAAGAATGGAAAACACGAACCAAAAATGCTCCTTCGTCGCATGTAAAATACATATGAGTACTCTCAGGCAGGTTGTACAAACACGGAAACTAGCCTGTAAAATGCATATGAGTGGCGTTGAGGTTGCAAATTAAGGAAAACAAGTTGCAACGGCTTAACCTATGAGCCTGTCCTACAACGAGGCTCATATTGGCGTCACAGTGCAGCCTTCTTAAAAATCGTCAGGTCATCATATTAAAGAAAAAACGAATGAATAGACATAACATGTTAACATTGTGGCTTGAAAGAAATGGAGAGAACGAAGTGAACTGCGACACCTCAAGTTTAGCTGTACATGCAGATGCAAGCGGATGTTTCACGAAACACCATGGCACCTACTATTTCCGGAAGCACTATAGTACACCTACTGTATTCTCGGAACACTATGACACACTACGTACTCTCACATACGTAATGCTTTCCCCACATGGCTCTGAGTCAGAGGGCAAAGTGGCATGCTGTATAATGCGTATGCACAGTATAATGTTTTCGCGACAAGATGTGCGATGGACAATTTTGTAATGAAAAGCTTTAAAAATCGAAATAATTAGCTCAAATAATAAAATCAAAAATAATAAAAAGCTCAAATATCGACAAATTATATGACATACGCCAATATGAGCCTCGTTGTAGGACAGGCTCATATGTTAAGCCGTTGCAACTTGTTTTCCTTAATTTACAACCTCAACGCCACTGATATGCATTTTACAGGCTAGTTTCCGTGTTTGTACAACCTGCCTGAGAGTACTCGTATGTATTTTACATGCGACGAAGGAGCATTTTTGGTTCTTGTATATATCATGTAAGAGTGTGTTCAAAAAATTTAAAACAGTCATTTGTTTGTTTTTGCAAGTCTGAATAAGTTTAAGACACCTAAAGTTTCTTATCTGGGGTGACAAAATTGCTGGGAAAACCTTGTCACATCTGCCTTGTCACCCCAGCAGATATCCCAAATTAAGCTGTCCCTGAAAAATTTGGGAGAGCCTCCCCATCTCCTTACCTCCCAATTCAAGTTGGTACCTATCCGGTTTGACACAATGTATATATAGGAAAAGTGGAGTCTGTTTACTTCTGTCGTTCTAGTTGACTAACTCTTTTATTTTTAGGTAAACTTATGTCATCGGACCCTCATAGTGTTATTGACTCAGATACGACTTGGAAAGTGTACTTGTGGCCGCATCTAACAGGACAGTCCTTGTTCTATTTTGACGAGCTGCAGCTAAAGCTTTTTTGTTTTTTGTTGTGCTTGCTCTTTATTAATTGTCTTTTGATTCGCATAGCTTGGTCCAGATACAGTGACAGAATTTCTCACCTTTACATTGGATCAGATTCTGACAGAGATCAACGATCTAGAAGAGAATCTTTGAGCCAAGAACTGAGCGCGCGATCGACACCATCCGAGGGTAACTTTATTTATCATAACCATTTGGATTCCGTAATACGAGTTGGCTTGTTCCTTTTGGCAATTTTTGATGGAGGGGCTGCATGGGGTGGCCCCTCCATCGATGGGGGGTTTCATGGGGTGGCCCTTCCATCCAGTGGCGCAGCCAAAACTTTGTGACGGGGCCTGCGGACCACAGTTTTTGAAAATCAGGTGTCATCAGGTATAGATCGTGTTGTACTTCAGCAGCAGTCTGCTGCAGCGCAGTCAGATGCAAACTATACTGTCAATGAAGAAAACTTATACGGCATGATTTGTAATGCTCTGCCGCACTTATGTATATGCAAGATTTCGGACGATTGCACCTTATCTGTAGCTAGTTATAGGCCGTGCTGTACTTCAGCAGCACTCTAGTGCAGCGCTACCAGATTCAAACTATAGTGCCAATGAAGGTAACTTATATATACGGCACGATTTGTAATGCTCTGCGGCACTTGTTTACAAAATTTCGGACGGTTGCAACTTATCTGTAGGACATTAACACGGGGTCCGATTCTGGAGGGTCTACCCCTGGAATTATCCAAAATTTTAAGAGGGTCTGCCCCGAAATTAGCAAAAATTGCGAATTTTTAACGTTTTTGACCAATTAGTAAAAAATTACAATTTCTAGCTAGTTTTAAGAAATTTTTTGAAAAAATCGCTAAAATTTGCTATATATAAAATAACCTATTTTCAGTGAAAATATCTGAGGGGTCTACCCTTTTTGCTTTCAGTACGAGAGGGACTGCCCTGTTTTTTCCTTTTCGCTGTCTACCCGTTTTCTGTCGGCCGCACTCTATTGCAGCGCAACCAGATCTAAACTATATTGTAGTCAATGACGGAAACTTATATATACATCACTATTTATATTGCTCTGCCGCACTTGTATGCAAAATTTCGGACGCTTCTAACTTACCTGTAGCTAGTTATAGGCCGTGCTGTACTTCAGCAGCACTCTACTGCAGCGCAACCAGATGCTAAGTCCCAAATGTAGCTACGTTAATTTGCCATGTCCTGACCTATCTACGTACACAACCAACGATACCAAATTTGTCTAGTTTCGTTGAGTATTTAGCTGGCACAGTGCTCGAACGGGTCTCTAAGGGCCGCGCAGCGCCTTTTACACCCATATTAGCGCTCCCCTATAATTTACACGACGGTAATTCCTAGAGGCTTCCTAGACTAAAGCTGTGAGGATGGGAATGGACACAACACACCTTAAAGAGGAGTTGGGGGATTCGACCAGGGAGTATATATATAAAAACAAAAACTGAGCTCTGTTCAAAGTGTAAAATTAAAGTTTCGCTCCCCTCCAAATTTCTAGTTTAGAGGAGTCCCCCGGGTAAAATGTCTATATACCTCTAAACGCTTCATGTTTAGTCCTACTGCAGCTGCTTGTGCTGCTACGTTGTTGAGCATAATTTGGGCGCGCGCTTTTGCACATGAATCAAAAGTTTTGCCTTGCCTATTTTAGACAAAGTGCACTATTGCACACGTATTTTTGATAATCAGTGATCATCGATGATGTTTATTTTAGATACTACTCAGGCAACCTCTCCAATTGCTGGGAATAAGTATATGAAAGAAGAATAAAATTTGACCGATTGCTTAAATGGCTGCTATTAAGAAATGGTTTCAAGACAGGAAGGCGGACGTAAAGTTTAAGAAGGCTGGCCGCGGTCACAGTTTGGCTGAAACGCCTACAGCTTCTAATATTCCAGCAACATCTGTTAGCAGTTTTAATTTTGTATATTTGGGTTTTGTTTATACATCTGTGTATATTATACGGCCAGAGGATGTTTCCCTGCAAGGGGGCTTCCTGGGGGCGGGAAGGGGGCTTCCCGGGGGATACACTTTCGAGGAAGATTTTTTGCAAAAATGAGACAAAAATTGATAACCGGTTTCGGGGGTCTACTTCGGCAATCGGCCCCGCCCCAACCCCTATTAAAAATACCTTGTACGGCTGCGCTACTCTAGCACAGTTTGCGCACACGGGAACTCGTACGTGTCCAGTTTAATGTCAAATTTTCAGTCGAACTTTTTTCCGTTACATATATATATATATGTATACAAGTAATAAAAATGCTCCTCCGGAGCATGAAAAAGTAATATGGGTAGTGTTGAGGTTGTAAAATCAAGAGAGGACTAGTCTTAAAAATGCTTAATATGGGGCTAGGTTCAAAAAAAGAAGAGGACTAGGTTGTGGGCGAATTAATATGGGCACAGCTTCGCCGAGCAACCCATATTCGCGGACTGAAAAAGTTATATATTTTTATACGTACCAGTGTTCAGATTTAGTTACGGTACGTAAATAATATACGACTATGATAAACGAGTTTTAGTGGAAGCAAACGTTTCTTTCGATAAACTCTTAATATTTATCTACTGAGCGTTTTAACCACTTATAAGAAAAGTATATATTTCAACAATAACTTCAGGATCAGGACACTCTCCGACGATCTTCTATTTCTATTCAACCGTTAGCGTTGCAATCATAGCCTTGGTTTTTTTCTCGTTGCTTGTCGTAGTCCAGCACAACCAAATTATATACTATATAGTTTACGTATATATAACTGCTGGAATTGTAATTATTGACTGACATTAATTGCTTTGTATATGGCAATCGCCATGGCGAAGCGTGAAAGCCCGCGAATATGGGTTGCTCGGCGAAGCTGTGCCCATATTAATTCGCCCACAACCTAGTCCTCCTTTTTTGAACCTAGCCCCATATTAAGCATTTTTAAGACTAGTCTTCTCTTGATTTTACAACCTCAACACTACCCATATTACTTTTTCATGCTCCGGAGGAGCATTTTTATTACTTGTCCTTCTGTCATTTTAAAGGTTCCCTTTCCAGCAGTGAGCTAACGCAGATAAGGAGCTTGAACAATGCAATAGGCAGGTCAAATGTGAGCAAATGGGCTTTCATTTGATACCAAACATGACCAGATTTGAAGACTAATTTTTGACCCACACCGGACCCACGGTGGGGCCATTTTTTGTGGGTGGCATAATGACAAAAGTTGATCGCCTCGCCAAGGGCTTTCATTTGACACCAAACTTGACCACTGTTGAAGACTTTCATTTTTGACCCACACCGGTCCCACTGTGGGTGGGGCACCCACCCACAGGTCGGTGGGGCCACTTTTTCTGGATGGCATAATGACAAAAGTTGATCGCCTCGCCAAGGGCTTTCATTTGACACCAAACTTGACCACTTTTGAAGACTTTCATTTTTGACCCACACCGGACCCACTGTGGGTGGGGCACCCACCCACAGGTCGGTGGGGCCACTTTTTCTGGATGGCATAATGACAAAGCTGATCACCTCGCCAAGGGCTTTCATTTGACACCAAACTTGACCACTTTTGAAGACTTTCATTTTTGACCCACACCGGACCCACTGTGGGTGGGGCACCCACCCACAGGTCGGTGGGGCCACTTTTTGTGGGTGGCATAATGACAAAAGTTGATCGCCTCGCCAAGGGCTTTCATTTGATACCAAACTTGACCACTTTTGAAGACTTTCATTTTTGACCCACACCGGACCCACTGTAGGTGGGGCACCCACCCACAGGTCGGTGGGGCCACTTTTTGTGGGTGGCATAATGACAAAACTTGATCGCCTCGCCAAGGGCTTTCATTTGATACCAAACTTGACCACTTTTGAAGACTTTCATTTTTGACCCACACCGGACCCACTGTGGGTGGGCGTTGTGGGTCTATTGTTTTCTCCAAAACAGCTTACGAATCTTCCAGTGAGGATGATAACTGGTAGATCCGCTAAATAACTATATACCAGCAGGGTCTTTTCAAAATCAAAATTAGTTTTCAGCGTGTTTTTCTAACTTGTCTTCTAACATTTCTTGTTTTAACAGAAACGTGTGTTTTTTTCAGAATATCAATTTTTAACGCGTGGGTATAACGGTTTTTACGCAATTACGTAAGTCTATGTCAAAATAAAAACCTTCCACATTTTAGTTGTTACTGTCATTTATTCACTATTTCAATGTCATTTTCTGTAAATAAAGTTAGTACCACGTACGGATGTAGCATTTACTCCATCCTCAAATCACAATTTGTTGCTAAAATGTTGCTATTATTGTGGGTGAAAATTAAAGAATTACATGAAATTGGCAGCGTTGATGGCTGGCCTTTTCCTTGCCAAACATTTCTGGGGGCGAGGTTTGGAGGCTTCCGATTTGTGAGGGAGGCTTGATTTTTTTCGAGAAATGCATTAAAGCAACTAAAATGTTTTGGTATATACTGACCGAACAATTGATTTATTTTTTCCTTAACTTTAATCTTAAAACTGTTAGACCTAGAAATACGGCGAAGCCAGGAAATTTTTAGAAAATTTACCCTCAACATTCTATTTTTGCGGACGCTTTTTGATTCTGGAGGGGACGGCCCAAATGCTGTCGGGGCGACCCACGCATCTGGTTCAATGGAGGGGGGAACCGATCATGCGGGATCCTCCACCTCCTCCCGTAGGAAAAAGTCAGTACTATAAACAAGGGTGTATATACTTCGCTGGTTATGAAAGTGCTAACTAGCCTTAACTTTTGAACGGTAAGGATATGAGACCACTTAAACTTTATATATTTTTTGAATCTGCCGCCTAAGACCTTTAGATTAATACATTCAAAATCTCCCGAGACAAATGAGCTTTCAAAAAATCCGTCCTGAGTTTGGTGTGCGGATTTTTCTTCTTTATATTTACATCCATTAAAGGTCAGATTCTGGCAACTCGATTTTCTTCGATAAGCTCATTTTTCGGTCTTTGTAGTTGTCTTTCTCCTGAAAACTCAATTTTTAAGTGTTGTTGTTGTTGTTGTGATTTCCGGGCTGGTCAGCCTAGATGGCTATATGAGGCACATCAACCATCCAAAGTCCAGCACACGTCTTCGTAGTTCGCATGCCAGAATAGGCAAGAATGAGGAAGAGGCAAACAACCACTCTAGCATAATTTAAGCACTTGGATGGCATCAGTGTAATTCGACATGGCTATGCCATGCCCCCGGGAACAGAGCCCATTTGCACCGTTGACCAGACGGATGCCAGGGGACACCTGTGGGGATCTCCATTTGATGGGGTCCGTGTCCATCGGATTTCCCACGGAGGCTGGCATCTCAGTCCCCCAGTTTTTAAGTCATCAAAATCGGCGTTTTTTGTGGTTTGGTGACACCCATAAATTGGGGTAGCTGAAAGCGAGAACATACTGGCTGAAGCCACCGCCATTCATGATCGGTCACCGGTCATGAGGTGATGCAATTAGTTCCTTGCCCAGAGTTAAAGTAGGGGCAGTCACAGCGATTTTTGGGTTTTGTTTTGGAATATTAGTGATGAGGACAAACGGGCAGAAAAAATGTTTTAAGGCAACTAGTTTTTTGCAGCTGAACAGTTGAACACCTTTTAACTTAATTATCAGCTTAAGATTGCTAAACATCCGGCGCTGCGGGCAAAATTTTTGAAATTGCACTTTCAAAAAACACTCTTTTTCTTATGGTGGAGAAAGGCGCTAATTCTGGGAGGGGCGACTCAATATTAGTCGTTTTCTGACTCAAACAAATCTTGTCCTTGGCTTCTTTTTTAAGTGTTGACAACCTAGCTCGTTAGCCATTTACTGCTGTCAGAAGTATTTCCTAATGAGTTTTGCTTGAGTTTGTACTACTCCAAATTTAAAATTATTCATTTTGCAAGGAACTTTCTCTGCAACCTGTTCTTGTTGTTTCTGTAGGTTCAGCGGTCTGAGGATGCTGCCAAGCGAGCTGCTGAAGCAGCACTGCACCGATTTGAGCAGACATCATCAGCAGGTAAAGGGCCCGGCTACAAAACGTTGTCTCGACATCAGCAAGCCATACGAGAGCAGGTATATAATTCTTTATCGAATAGTAAAGAATGAGTTTCTTTATTTTAGAACCTAAACTGAAATTTTAGTTTGGCATGTGTCTTAAATTTTAAATTTGTATAATACGTATACCTGCGTAATTTGGTTAAAATTTGTTTAGCTTTCATTTCACTTGTCTGATACTATTTGTATCACAATTTTCTTGTAGGCTTTAAAGGAGTTAGCGACAGAAGGCCTGTCTAAAACAGAAGTTACTCCTCCTAGAATTGAAGACAAGGAATTTGAATGTGGAAAGATATTGGCGGTTCAAGGCGTGTATTTTACGTGTCCTGTTCTTCCCGGTGTTATTGAGCCCATTGACCAGTTGCTGCGACGTTTGCAAGATTTTCTCCAGGAGCAATCGGAGGATGAGCCAGTGTTGTCAGCAGCAACCATGGTTCACAGTTTGAATCGAGTCTATGAGCGTCGGAAGGCTGGCATTGAGATTATGCTGAAATATTTGAGTAACATTCTGACAAATCCACAAGAGGAAAAGTATAGAAAAATAAGAAAAGGAAATAAGGTTTTCCAGGAAAAGGTTCTGAGTCTTCAGGGCGCTGAAAACTTTCTGTTGGCCGTTGGATTCCAACCTACTGAGTTGCCGTCGTCAGTGGAAAGCCCCGCTGATGCTGAGCCTTTCCTGGTGATGCCGGAAGAGGTGGCACTAGATTCTGATCGTCTGCAACTGTCTATTGACTACTTGCAGCAGTCTGAGCCTATTCCATTGGAATTGTATCGCGACCCAAAGGTATTTCTTCCGTCCTCCAAAGCTATGGCCTCGCGCATGGAGCTGCCGTCAGAATTTTATGACCGAACTGCGGATGAGGTTAAGCGTGAACAACAGATGAAAACGGAAGAGGTGAGTTTCTGTGGTTTCTTGGAACTTTGGGCTGGGCTGTGGCTTTTTCATTATCTATTTAACTGTAGACAGGTATCGGCAGGACATAATGAAAAAACTGAAGCCTCGCAGTCAATACAGCAAAGTCCAAGGTAGTCTGGGTTTATTTTAGGCAAAAATAAGTGGGGGACGCCTCCCACTAGTGGGGGGGATAAAATGGGCCATAAATGCTAAAAATGCTGTATAAATAGCCTGTTTTCCACATACACTGCTATAACTATGCGTGCTCAAAAATCAAGTTTTAGCACCAAAAAAGGCGATTTTTGACCAAAAATTTCGGGTGACGCTGGAAAATTTTTGAAAATTATGACCGAAAATCCTAAAAATTTGGCAATTTCTGGGCACCTTTGGGTGAGTGGGGGGAAGCCCAAAAAAGTCGGGAGAGGTGCTCGAGGGGGGGACCCAAAAAGTGGGGGGCGCCCCCCCCAGTAAAATAAGCCCAGGTAGTAGTAGTAGTCGTAGTCCAAGGGCGGGTAAGGGTAGCTCGTAGAATGTCTTGTACTCTTCGCGAATTTGCCTGCCATGCATGTCTACAGTTTGTACAGTGCAGCACTTATTTGCCTTCGTTTTACAAACTCATTTTTACTTATTGCAAATCACATATATGTATACCAAGTGCTCCACTCCACCTGCAAATGAGTAGTCTACTCAGAACGCATTTGCGAATGCTTTTATTATCCATGTGTTTGCTTGTCTCAGCTCGAAAACACAGCTGGTCTTTAGTCTAGATTATTGGTTTGTTTCTTCTAAGCTTTGACCTCAAGCGTGGCGGTGCAATTGTTCGATTTATCAGGTGGTAGTTGAGTGGGTAGGTAGGGCCTTAGTGTGCAGAGCATTAACTGTTATTGTGTACTCTTTTTCCACTATTTTCAAATTCCTCGCGCTACTTCTATTTGGATTTTGTATTAAGTTAGATGGGCTTTATGCTTATACTCATTCTTTTGATTTCAGGTAGAACTAATGTTAAGTCTTCGTACCAAAGAAATGAGGGAACGTGATGAACTAAAGCGTCGTTACCGCTATCGCTTTGTTTTGATGAGGATTAGGTTTCCTGATGATTACGTTCTTCAGGTATCGTACTTTTATAGTTCCGTAGGTTATGTTACCTTCTGGATATCATGCTTCTCGTCACGGCCTTATGATGAATAAAGTAAAAGTGCTCCCCAACTGTGGTCTGAGCTTGATTTCAAATAATTTATATCCGTTGTTTGTTTTGTCAAAATTCTGCTTGGAACAGAAACAGAATATAAAAGAAATATTTTGCAGAGGTCTCATTGTAGGATTGTCGCTTGCCAGCGATGCTTACTGCAATATTAACACCACAACAAATTAAAACATAAAAAATCTTTCTCGTTCTAAAAAATCTCTCCAATAAAATATGTAAAATCAACGAGATCGGAGAAAGTAGGAAAAATGACCAAAATTTGGACCCCCCCTTTAATTTAGTTTTTACTATTTTCTAGGGTACATTTCGAAGCACGGATACTCTGGAGACAGTGAGACAATTTGTTCAGTGTCACATAGCCTTGCCAGACCTGCCTTTTCTATTGGTGGATCCGGTAGGTACTCAGCTTGATTTGAACGATGAAAGCACTTTGACTGAACTGAACCTGGTTCCTGCTGCCATATTAAGCTTCCGCTGGGATCCTGATGTGGCTGATTCTGGGATTAATGAGTACTTGTCTATTGAATCTAAAAATGCTGCTGCAGAACTTACTGGATAAAATTTTCGTCTCTTGTGTATTATTTATTTGGTATATATTTATGCTAATATTATACTTTGATATTCTTATTTAAAGTATAAAAATCGTGGTTGTATATTTAATATTTATATGTTAGGGAAGTAGTATTGTGTTGTAAGGACAAATCCAGCGAAGCATAGCTGTACTGGTAGAAATTTATGATCCCTACATAAAGTGATTGACAATTTAAAAATAGATAACAAAGATCAGTGTGGTATCAGGAGGACACACTAGCTAAAAGTGTGACATCTGGCAGGCTTTCTGTTCTCAGCCGCAGGTACATGGTCTGTGATTTAAGGTGGTGATTTCTTTTGGGTTTATTGGATGACGGTTCAAATCAAGATGAAATTTGATGAAGCTTTCCAGAATAAAGCAAGGTTCATACTTGTCTATGGGTCTCTGTCTTTGTCCTTTTCTCTAAGTCTCTGTCCCTTTTGTCTCTACAGTGATTTTGTCTCCTTTTGTCTCTACACAAGACGTTCATACTTAAAGGACACACAGTCAGAGACTCGGTCATGTGACGACAATTTCAATTTCATTGGCCATTGGATTTCGTTAAAAACTAACGAAAACTTTTTAAATTGAAATAATATCTTATTATTTTTGTTGTTCTATTAACAACGAACGTTATATATGAGTAAAACTAACTTTAAAATGAGACGTAGATGCAGCTATTTTAAAAAACCCAACAACAGACTGACCACGTAATATCGTTTGCTGTTCTGATTGCCTATCGCTTAAGGGCAGGCACCAAAGTTGAGCATTGTTCGACTTCGCTTAGAGACTCTTAAGGGCAGCTTAGGGACCATAGGACAAGACAGAGACAGGTATGAACCGGATAGAGATTGAGACAGACTTAGAGACAAGTATGAACAGGGCTTAAGTGGCAGTTTTTGCCGATTTTTGACAGTAGCTGCTTAGTCATGACTATATTCATCGAAAGATCTTATTGAGCTCTACACGTCTGCTTTTTGAAGCACCTTTCTAGCTTTTCTCTATACTAAGATATCTTATTTTGGCATTGAAAACTTGTCATTTTTGCAGAAATCAAATAATCCGCCATTTCTTGAGTTTCGCAAACCGTAAAATTAACCTAAGGGTGTCAAATTGAAGATCTCGTCCAGGCCGATTATTCGTGGCGCTGTAATCTTCTAAATGCTGGCCGGTACGCTGCCATTATAAAAAATGTAGTTTTTGCAAAGACATGACAAAGTTTTTCCAGCGATTGTGGAGCATTTACTATACAAGCTAGAGGGTAGTCACTTACTAGACGTGTTTTACAGAAAAATCTCAGGGACCCTTTTTAGTTGCTCGATTGCTGCTTTCTAGCGAAAGTGGTCGCTTGCCAAAGTTTGGAAAAATAGGCATAATCCAGGTTGCGCATACATTTTAGTTAACTTTTCTATAACGAAGAGCGGTTTCATAATAATTAAAAAAGGGTCCCCAGCTATTTTATAGTGGATTAGTGGAATCGGTGACCGACACCTCACGAAAAAAATTTACTTTAGTCTGCAAAAAATCTGGAAAATTAAATTACTTCCAAAGTGCAGTAAAATAATTTCCGAGAACTAAAGTTAGGTTCATTGTATCAAGAGTACATAATAACTAAGAGTGTGACAAGCGTCAAGCTCTTAGTTATTAGGCTTGGGGACATGATATGCACGATAACGGCTGACCCCCCCCCACAAATTAGACCCATCACTTCAAAGAAATTCGCACGCTATGCTTGTGTGCTGAAGCTCGCAAGAGACGCACATTGAACCAACTGAGTAGTTGTGTTTTCGAGCTTTAGAACGTATTCATAGCGTGCGAATTTCTTTGAAGTGATGGGTCTAATTTGTGGGGGGGGTCAGCCGTTATCGTGCAGATCATGTCCACAAGCCTAATAACTAAGAGCTTGACGCTTGTCACACTCTCAGGGCCTTTTCGTAAAAAGCTTAAACGGCTTAGCTTAAACGGCTTAGCTTAAAAAGCTTAAACGGCTTAAAAATTCCTTTTCATAAATAATCGGCTTAAACAGCTTAAACGGCTTAAAAGGCTTAGGCGGCTTAAACGGCTTAGCTTAAACGGCTTTATTTAAGCCGTTTAAGCCATTTAAGACGATTATTTATGAAAAGGATTTTAAGCCGTTTAAGCTAAGCTGTTTAAGCTAAGCCATTTAAGCCGTTTAAGCCGATTATTTATGAAATCATGTGAACTTTCCTTCTGCTTTATTGTAGCTAAAATACTCATAATACTACACTGTTTAAGGCTTCAACATTAGCTATACCATTAAGGTGCTGGTATCGCTTTGTGTATTAATTTGGCCCTGTAGCTTCAATTTTTTATGAAAGTGGATGACACTTTCCAAATTTACTATTTTGGTGTTCTTTAACATTCTGGGGCCAGTTCCGCATTTTTAGGTGACAAGACAGGAAATTTTTGGTTTTTGCCATTATTCTCTCTTTCTCTATCAGAACGTAATCGATACACCGGATTGGTAGTTATGGCTGGAAAGAGGGCACCGAAATGAACATTTTTGCTTTTTACAACCCTTGAGCTAGAACTAATGGTTAAGGCCCAGTTTACGATGAAGTTCTTTGAGCGTTGTGATTTGTTTCCTGTGCTTGGTGCTTTCATCTCCTGCGTCTTGTGCTTTGTGCTCGGGAGACAGTGATTTGTACTCTGTGCGCAGGAGACAGAAAACAAATGATTCATGACGAGAAAGCACAATATGAAAAGCACAGCTCACGGAAGCAAGTTTGCAGGTTATTCAAAATTTTGATGTTTTAAGGAACTTTAACAGGATACACTGTGACGTTTTAAACAATATAATATAATTTAATAATAATAACGATCATTAATAATAAAATTAACTTAATTTTTTGCATGAAATCTTTGTTTATTTACGATAAATGATAACTCATGATAATTATTAAATACTTATGCTCTCAAAAATTGAATTTTTAAGTTTTGTCGTGTTTCGTCCAAATAAGTTTTAATTCAACATTGGGAACACTGCGACTGCAGTGCTCATGAGACGTCCAGTTTCAGTTTTTCGACGAATTAGCACAGAAAGTTTGATTGGAAAGTTTGTTTTGATTGATGATTGAAAGCCGGTTTTGATTGGAAGCATTGAATTGAAAGCACAACTCAAAATGTTTGACATTGTCAAACATTCCCAAAGCACACCAAAAGTACAAAAGCACAAAGCACAAAGCAGAAAGCACATCATCGTGAACCGGGCTTTACATATTTACCAAATCTGATCCCCCTTCTCCTGGTGTCCCCTCACACATTGATGGATGAGATCTGTTAACCCATCTGTAAAGTTTGTGCTCGAAATATGCCATAGTTGCCCCAATCTCTCATATTATCCCTGGAATTGGGAAATTTTTCGTAAATTTGACCTGCCCACTGTCCAGCTAGAATCTGCTATTAGAAAATTCTTCAGAACATAAATCTGAAGTCTATTTTCCATTCAACTTATCGTTAGCTCAGTATACGCTAACATCTTAACAACGTACTTGTTCCGGCATTTGCAGGAAACGTTGAAAGACTAATTTACTCAACCCTTGCAGTTTAACGATGTTTTTTATATTCTTAAGCTTAGAATGCGCTTGGGGTACAACTAGGCAGTACAGCTGTCTCAAGTCAACGGTTCGACTTGGACATGCGATAACACGAAAACAATTTCGGAACATGGATTTCTCGGAGTGTGGGAAAGCTAAAGAAAAACCGTTCAATTTACATAGGTGTCAGTTTAACTAAAACAGAAACCTGTCTGCAGAAACTAGAAACCAAGTTTTGCAGTGCTTGAAAAATGCAGCATATTGCAGCATGTATGGCCAAATGGAGTCCGGGGCAAATCTATCTTCATTAGCCCTATCGGTCTGGACGTGGACTTCTAAAGCAGAAGAAGCATCTGTCGATCGATACCTCCATCTTAATAAACAAACTTGTTGTCAGTAGTCATAAATACTGATAGTTAAACATATATATAAAAATCCTGTTATCAGTAAACGATTAATGCAAAAAACAAATTGAGGATTGATGCTTTTGCTGAAAATGTGGGCAGCTTTATATGGTTTTTACTGAGCTCGAGTATTCATTTATAACCAGTGGAAACATAAAATAACTTAATTTGAGTAAATAAAAACTATGTTTAACTTGAAAAATCGTGAGTCAGAGTAAATAAACGAAGATTTATAACTTTGAAGCTACTTTTTAAAACATTTACCAGCAGCTACAATTATAAAACTAACGCCATTGGATTCTCCACATTGTGAGCTTCATTTTGATATAAATATTACTGACGTACTCCAAATATTGAGAAAGTTACAGACGTTTAAATATGACTACTACCACAGTTTAAGCCGTTTAAGCGCGTGATTTTACGCGGCTTAAAAAGCAGTGAGTTTGAACTGCTTTTTAAGCCATCAGCTTAAACGGCTTAAACTAGAACTATTTACGAAAAGGAGGTCGGCTTAAACGGCTTCATTTTAAGCCACTACATTTTTATGCCGATGTGCTTTTTATGAAAAGGAGTCGGCTTAAAATTTAAGCCGATGGTTATTTATGAAAAGGTCGGCTTAAACGGCTTAAATTTAAGCCGTTTAAGCCATTTAAGCCGTTTAAGCCTTTTAAGCCGACCACCCCTTTCATAAATAAATTCACTTTTAAGCTAAGCCGTTTAAGCTCTTTTTGCGAAATGGCCCTCAGTTATTA
>JASAND010024397.1:0-49277 GCA_030248195.1 Trissonchulus latispiculum
TGCATGGTCAAAGTGGCTGTGGAGTGGCTGTGGAGTGCTGTGGTGGGGTGGGGTGGGGACTTAGGCGATTTTCGGTCAAAAATGAATTTTTTCAAAAGTGGTCAAGTTTGGTATCAAATGAAAGAACTTCGCGAGTCGATCAGCTTTTGTCAATATATATACCACCCAGTAAGTGGTTCCATCGGGAGGGGTCCCATCCCATCCGTTTGGGAGGGGTCCCATCGTGTGTTGTCAAGCGTGAAACGCGAAAAATTGTCAACCCCTAAAATGAATGCGCCCAAGATCGTTTCATTACATAGCTGGAGGTTATTGAACAAAGTTGAAACAGTTCCTGGTTCAAGCAGATAGCTGGAAGGCTGATATTTTGCATGCAAATCTTATTGGGCAGGGGCAATTCACTGGTGGGATTTCTGATTGCTGCTGCCACAGTTATGGCAGCGTTCCCAAAAACTAGACAGAGGACAAGTAGGAAAAATGCTCCTTGCAGTCGCATGAAAAAGTTAATATGAGCTATGATGGTCAACATTTAAATATGTCAAGGACAAGACTTAAAATGTTTAATATGAGCCAGCATCTAAATAAGTAGAGGACAAGATGTAAACGGCTAACATGAGCCGCTACGTTTCTCTTGGGCTCATATTGACGCGAGTCATGGTGATCACAGGAAACTACGCAGCTGTTTCAATCTTATCGGTTTACGTACCTAGACTTAACATCGTTGAGATTTAGTTTTATTTATTTAAGGTTTATTTAGGTTTATAATTGGGTTCCAAAGTCTGCTGCTGAGGGATAGGACTGTCCTGAATATGTGCTGGCTGACTGCTGAACCACCATAACGTATATATATATATACATATATATGTATAATATTCTAATCTAACCAACATCTTGCTTTTTTGATTACGGATAGGTTAGCAGTGAATTAGTGTTCGCAATTTTGGCTGGACTGTAAACAATCTGCGCTCCCACGGGGAGATTGGCGTCTCAAGGCCTGTTCTTTTAATACAGTTTTTCATTTTTGCTCTAAGATCACAGTGTTTCCTTATTTGGACTTTGCAATAAGGCGTGCAAGCTGTAGGAGGCTTAGGTATCATGCAGATAGGAAGTGTAATTTAGGAGCTGGATATACTTTGTCGACGAAAAGTAGCGTAGAACGAGCGTCAATATGAGCCCAAGAGAAACGTAGCGGCTCATGTTAGCCGTTTACATCTTGTCCTCTACTTATTTAGATGCTGGCTCATAAGTCTTGTCCTTGACATATTTAAATGTTGACCATCATAGCTCATATTAACTTTTTCATGCGACTGCAAGGAGCATTTTTCCTACTTGTGTGTATATACGGCAACAAAATAGGGGACAAAAATTTTCGGTTCCTATTGGCTTGCTTTGTGAATCGAACACATCTAATTTCACGAAAACGCAAAATTATGTGATGCGTATTTGAATTACAGTGCAGTCGAAAGCACACCAATGTTTAGCCTGACTGAAGTTATAAAAAAATTCAGCACTGAAGGCGGGATAATAAAATAATCTTACCGAGGCCCCAGAGCTCCACCAGTTCCCGGTGTAAGTGCACGCAGTCATAAACATTATATGCAGTAGAAACAGTTTGTATAAAATAATATTATATATATAATATATATATATATATATATATATATGTTTGTTATTCATATACGTATATACGTATATATAAAATAACTGTTTAGCTTCTGGTTAGGCTCACCCTCAAGCTTCAGCGTTGAAAATATCCACCGCCTCGGAAATTTTTCCTTGGAACTCCTGTAGTAATAAGCAATATTATTGGGTTTAGGGATTGTCATTTTGGAATTCCATAACACCTTTGTACCCCCCATTTATCTTTGGCATTAGTGAATAAAACTAATATATAATCCAACAGCGAGCTATTTAATGAAAAATGTTTTTTCAAATTATTCAACATTTATATACAAGGTATGTACAGAGTACAGACAGCATCGCAGCGGGGGAAAGCTAATTTCACGACAGCACGAATTACGTCCGTATTATATTATGCTGCTGCATAAATTGAAGTATAGTTTCGATATAAACTGTTTCCAACTGCGCTGCACATCATGAAATTAATCTCAAATTTCATAGTTTGTATGGTGTATATATATGAGCCGATTTCTGGTAGGGTCAACCATAACTTGGACAACCTTCAAAAATCGATTTGGCTCAAACTTTCAGGACTTGTAGCAACCTGACGTGAAAGGAAAACCTCCAAATATTAGAGCTCAACTCCGTATATTCCACAAGTTATAGCTAAATTCGTGATTTTCGACTCTGCCACTAACGTCGCCGTAGGACTTCAGCAATCAAAATTGTGCTGAGGCCGATAGAGAAGAATCAGACAGTTCATATCTTAACCATACAGGCACCACACATGGGGCACCTATCCCTCCCTACCAGTTTGAGTTTTCTAGCGTTCATGTTGCGCAGTTTGCGACGGTTGAATCTTAGCTTAAGCCTCCAAGCTCAGTAGGCGCATTTCCACATTTTTTGACCTAGCGACCTCATTATGCCTTAGTACCACACAATTTTTATAAATATTATTTATCTATATGCTACCAACGTCCATGCAAGAAACGAGCAAAATCCCGGACCCATTTTTGAGATATGGCCGTTCAAAGTTCGAAAAATCAGCGATTTTCAGCCAAAACAGCGATTATGACAACTTTGGCCCATCGTAGCCGACTGAAGGGAACAAGTATTGGCAACATTTTGGTTCAGTTTCAGCCAAATCTGAGAAATTTTATTTTTTCAATTTTTCGGCCGCTTTTTGAGGGGTTGAAAAACCGAAAAAATAAAATTTCTCAGATTTGGCTGAAACTGACTAAAAATGTTGCCAATGGTACCTAGTTTATTTGCGCAAAATATTATGCCAACACTTCTTCCCTTCAGCCGGCTACGAAGGGCCAAAGTTGCCATAATCGCTGTTTTGGCTGAAAATCGCTGATTTTTCGAACTTTGAATGGCCATATCTCGAAAGTTGGTCTGAGATTTTGCTCATTTTTGCATGGACGTTGGTAGCATATAGATAAATATTTATAAAAATTGCGTGGTACTGAGGCATAATGAGGTCGCTAGGTCAAAAAATGTGGAAATGCACCTACTGAGCTTGGAGGCTTAAGCTAAGGTTCGACCGTCGCAAACTGCTGAACATGACCGCTAGAAAACTCAAACTGGCAGGGACAGGTGCCCCATGTGTGGTGCCTGTATGGTTAAGATATGAACTGTCTGACTCTTCTCTATCGGCCTCAGCACAATTTTGATTGCTGAAGTCCTACGGCGACGTTAGTGGCAGAGTCGAAAATCACGAATTTAGTTATAACTTGTGGAATATACGGAGTTGAGCTCTAATATTTGGAGGTTTTCCTTTTACGTCAGGTTGCTACAAGTCCTGGAAGCTTGAGCCAAATCGATTTTTGAAGGTTGTCCGGAAGTACAGGCAGCACAGTCGACTTTCTCAGAAATCGACTCATATATATATATATATATATATATATATATATATATATATATATATATATATATATATATATATATATATATGTACATACATATGTATATATGTACATATGTGCCGTGCCGGCCGAGTGGTTAAGGCGTTCGACTTCGGATCCGATAGTCCGAGGTTCGAATCCCCGCTGCCACAAAGCTTTCACAAATCCCCATGAGCAAGGGACTAAGCACATATCGGTTCGCCGTGAGCTCTAGCCAACCCAGCTATCCATCCTTAATTGGTCGGTAAATAGGTACCACTATTGTGGGAAGGTAACAGGAGTCCGTGTAGGGCTTAAAGCCTTGAAGGGCCGGCCCCCCTTCCACGGATGTAGTCATCATTTGAGGTGACACTCCTGGCTCTACGGCTGTGTATCCGGGGATGAGCACCGGCACCCCTTGTCCCTGAAGCAGGGATGGAGATATTCTCCAGGGGTCACCTTTACCTTTTTTTACCTTTTATATGTACATATGTACACCATACACATATATATACATAATTCTGTTAGTCTGATTCTACGTTTATTTTAAGCATTCTAGAGAGGCTGACTGCCACTGATTTCTCTCTCTCACTCACTCTCTCTCCAAAGGTAAAACCAATCCAACAGTTGATTACATTTCACCAAGAGTACAGGTTTCACTGTTTCACTCCACGTGTGCATCTGAACGCTAAACTCGACTAGAGCTGGGTTATAAAGAGACTACGTATCTGTTCTGTATGCATGTATTGTAGATTCAGTTCCAACTGTGCAACAAATCCCTGTGTACAGAAGACCGGACAGGTTACATCAATAAACTTCATCGTCGTCATCAGAGTACACATTCGCACTTATGCACTTCCAGCATATAACACATAAGCCAGCGTACAATGCACGGGCCAAAACTACTTTTAACTTAAAACTTTTCGAAACACACAACTTTTGATTGTTGTAAGTTGCGTTGCGTTCTGTTTATTTGCTCAACCACAAAATAAGGCCGTCGATTTGCGTAACTAAATGACAATTTGTTTTTTGAGTAATAATAAAGCTTAATCCTAGGAACATGGTACAGCAAAGCTAAGTTGTGCTGTAACGATTAATACATTTTCACTTAATTCAAGCTTTCCACTCTATAATCTTGCCATGTAAAAATCTTCTGCAATATACGTATACTTGTTGTAAACCAAGGTTTATGAATAGGTTATCCCAGACCAGTCAGTGCTTTCAAACGTTTTAATAGTTTTAAGTTGACACATTTTGGCCCGTCACGCCTAGTAGCAATTTTCAGTCTTTTGCTGTTGGCTGTCTGTCGTCAGACGGAGTCCAGTAGAAGTAAGAAGACAGTTGACGACAATAAAAACGCCACTTATCAGATATTTAGTTATCTAAACAGTAGTGATGCTATTTTTATAAGAGCACAGCTCACTTCATATATCATCAGTTTGCTCTGTCTACACGCTGAGAATGAGAAGGATAAATTATCTAACTGGCAAAGTGTTAACTTGACGCTAACTGGATTGCAATTTAAAGAAAAATGTTTTCTTGGCTGAGACATTTCTGATTTCTGTACACAAAGTTTGAATAAGTTTTTAACAGTTATTCAGCATGATTTTATTTAACTGTATACAAATCGCAAACACTCGGTTATATATAATTATATATCCGCTTTGCTAGACAATAAAAATTCTCGTTTGCCTCAGATTTCAGGGAAGAGCATTTCCTTGGCAACAAAAGTACGCTGTTCACTTCGAAATATATATACCTTTTATAATTCTGGGACAAGAAATTAGAAAAAGCCAGTCCAAATGTTATCATTGTTCGAGTCAAATTTAGGTTCTGCGCAAGCATATTAAATGGTGCTATAACTTGGAAGAAATAGTCATTATTCGGGTCCTAATTCCATCATGAACAACGAAATTAACGGGTATGGTAGACAATTTTTCTTTCTTCTACCAAACAATATTCAATTGTCACAATCAAAGCGGTTATTCTGTGCTGCATTATTGTACTTACTTGTGGGCGGCACTTCCTTATTGGCAGCAGTAGCTGGCACAGCCTTTAGAGCACATAAAGCTCATAACTTGTTTCCTTACTACAATACTCACTGGATTTCAACACTGTATTTGCTAGGTGAGTTAACATCTACGTATGTGTCTAATACGTGAGCGTAGAAAGGTAGATCTTATGTGAGCATAAATAAATAGATTTAACTTTGTTAGCTTGAACCAAAACTTGACGAATAGGACCTTTAAACGTTCCATAAACTTTTGTCAACATTATATAAATACATAGCTAGCTGTATACATTGCGTAACTTAGCTAAACTAATTGTTGAACATATGCTTGATTAAATAAAACACAGTGATCAACATGAAGAATAAGTTAACTTATGCAGACGTGCATAATGATGTATGTTTCAGCTGGAGTAGCTCTACTAGTATGCGACAGGAAGAGACTGAATTATTTTCTATTTATGGCAATTACCCTAACGATTATGGCCGGATGTTTAAGCTTTGGACTAGTTATTGCTAACTGTGTAAACTTGGACACTCTAAACCGAATGGAAATTAAGGTATATGCTCATGCTTAATATTTACGTATGCCTAAACAAGTCAAACGAAGGTTTACCGATTATTCCAAAATTACTTGTCTATGCTATGTAAATAATAGACACCAGGGTCTATGAAATTGTAACAAACATTCAACATGTTTTCCAATTGTTTTGTATACCTGGAACTTAAAGGCTCAGCTAATTTGAGTAATAGTATAAATAAGTATATACATAAACAAATATATAGTCCAAGGTACAAGTCCAATGGTTCCAAGCTAAGTCAATTAACGGCTGACCTTCGTATTAGAACCTGGTAATTTCTTCCTCCACACCTGTGTAACTTACGTTGGTTAAGGTTTGAATAAAGACACGTTCATACGTTAACCTTTTACTTCAGGCTTCAGGATTTTACTTCTCACCTCAAATGGTTGACACAAGCAGACAACAACGGTACGCCGGTATGCTGTACAACGGTTTAGACCTAATAATAAACGGTATGGCGTTAGCTGTGTCTATATTCACAATGCTGGAAATGCGAAAACTAAGCTCAAGCTACTACACTTATGTGGGATCGAAGTCCATCCGACTAATGCTGATCGGGTCTCTGATTGCCATCATCAGCCTGGCAAAGCTGATCAACTATGCTGCAGAAGCGGTACGTATATATAAGGACATAAACTACAAATTGCTACGTAAACGAAAAATAATTAAGAGTCAGAGATATAGGTTAAACCGAACTGCCAAAACTCACACATTTGACACCGAATGTTGGAGGTTCGAACCAGTGACCACGGGTTATTAACGTAAAAGTAAAAAAGCTCTGATACGGGGAAAAATAGCTACGATGTTTACGTTTCTCGGAGCATGCATGCATGGAACTTTTCAAGAAGTTATATACCTGGCAGACGTTTCAAAAGATTCTCCTAAGTTTGCTCCTAAGCGCGCTTAGGAGCAGACTTAGGAGAATAGTTAAGAGCTTCTTAGGAGCTGCCAAGGCCTAGTTGGGAGCGCTCATAAGCGCGATTCAAAAGAATTCGCCTAAGTTTACACTGACATTCTCCTAACTTAGCATAACTTAGGAGAAAAATTAGGAGTGGTGGTACCCGATCCTAAGTTAGGAGAATGTTTTTTCAAAGGCATTCTCCTAACTAACTGCCTAAGCCCCGTCTAGGGGCGCTCCTAAACTTAGGAGCGTCTTTTGAAACGCCCCCCCTGACTTCTAGACAGATATTCTCGGAGCATGTCACTTAATTTTTGGACCATGGCCTGGTGAGAAGTAAGTTTCAAAGTCTTGGGTAAAACTGCGGGTATCATCTCGAAACTTAGTTGTATCCGGGCTCCATCCATTTCAAACAGAAAATGAATCTAATATTCGATGTTTGTTGCAGTTGATTTCATCAAACAACTTACACTAACACTTAAGGCCTTAAGTATTTGGGAAACACAGTATATAAGTTCTCATAAACAAAAAAGTAATTAATTAGCAAGCAAGCAGCATGGAAGAATCGGACCCCATCAGATTGCTGGAGCAGCGATAAAGATGATCAAGTACAAGTACAAGCAAGTAAGCAATTAAGCACAAACACATACCACAGTCTTCCTGCACTGTATATACCAGAGATGAAACCGGGTCACCGGGTCACCGGGTCAGTTCGGGTCACTATATCGACCGGGTCACCGGGTCACCGGGTCAGGAGCTCTGACCCGGTCTTGACCCGGTATTTTTGATTGGGGGAAGCTTTTACTGTTATAGCATATTTTTCGGGAATTTCGACCAACTGAAAACTTCAATAAGTACTCAAAAACTAGCAAGCAATAGAAATATTTTAACTTAATCGTGTAGTTTTTAAATGTTTGTCGCAGTAGTGTTCTCATAATATCTGTAATGTCCTGTCGAGCTTAGATCTAGGTTAGAAACTACAATGATTGCGTTGAATCTTAACCACAAAATGGAAATTATTACATGGGAATCTGAAAATTTTATTGTAAAATCTAAAATTCTCCATGCTCCAACTACTGTATGAGATTTTTCGCCGCTGCTATCAATTTTGGAAGGAGGGTGTCGTGTCAGACTCTGTGTTTCAATTGTCCGTAAGAAGGAAAATCTCGGCAAAACAAGGTTTACAGATTCAGAGTTTTGCTTTGCATTTTTCTAATTCTTATGGCTTACTACCTTTAGGAACAAATCGAGTTGTGATTGTTTTTATTTATAGGATATATTGTTTAAATCCTAGCCATTAGCAAAATATTTCCAAAGAATGTCCGCTGAGTGAAACCATCAACCATACAACTACATAAAATATTTTGCTAACAATGATGAAACACAAAATGCTAATGTTAAGCTCTATGATTAGAATTCGATGAAGTAATGATTTTGTCGAAGTATATATATTTTGTTCGAATTTGTTTGATTCAAAAAACTGTGTAGTTTACTTCACATCACATTGAGTGCGATGTCGTGCAATTTTTTTCCGGCTTACTTACAATATTTACTTTTCAATTTTCCTACTTTAAGGAAAGCGAAAATTTTGCCCGACTTCTTATTTTAGACGCCAAAAATGTCCAAAAAGGTGAAAAAACACTCATCACACCCCGATATAAGTATTTTTTTAATTTTTCCAAGCTTAAACCTGAATTTTCAAAAATACCGGGTCACCGGGTCAGGGGTCGACCGGGTCACCGGGTCACCGGGTCAGCAAATAGTGACCCGGTTTCATCTCTGGTATATACCGCTGAGTTCGAAACGAGAAACGTTGTTTTTTCGTTCCCCCAACACAAAAACACAATTTGTTGTAATTAAACTACGCTGTTACAGGCATGGCTAAATGCTAAAGAAAAGGCTCGAGAAAAAACATGGTCCAACTACACATTCGATGAGCCAGTCTGGATATTTATATCCATTGCGAGCGGAATTCTCACAGCTGTGGTCGGCAGTAATGGAAGTCGAGTTGCCCTGCACGTCAGCTTGGTTATGACAACTATTTCCTACTATTCAACTGCGACCTACATGTGGATTGAGTACAGACTGTTAACCATGGTAAGAAAGGGCGGAGGGAGACTGGGTACAACCTTGCTTTAAATGACTAAGATTTTTTGATAACTTTTCAAGCATTTATAGTGTTCTAAAAATGCTCTGTAATCTTGAAAAATTGAGACTCGTTATATATACTTCTATTCAGTCACTACTAAGCAAGTAAAATTAAACATTAATGACAACTGTGAAAATAAGCATTATACTTTGTAACTTAGAACATTTCCAGATTTATTGGTCCCAAGACGAAAGTGGGTCACAAGGCAGTGAATTAGAGCTAACCAACTTCATCCTGGGATTGCTTCACCTCATTTCAATCGCTCTGGCAATAGGACTACTATCTTCAAAGCTGGCCAAAAACAGGATACAACTATTCCAACTAAATCTGTCAGTGGACAGTTGGATACGACAAATTTTTGGTAAGCTGTTGTGAATACTCTGCTAATTTTGGTGAAGTCTGCAAATAGGTGAAGTGAAGTCTAATTTTGCACAAACAACATTGGCGCACATCATTGACGTCGACGTCGCATTAACATAATTCCACGGCTCGTATTAACTTAAAAATCCTGTTCCGCATGTTTCAGCAACTTTACAAACAACCTAAAGTTAACGATTATACGAGTGAGGGATGTACCGGGGCCTGGCCCCGGCACCGGCTCCGGCCCCTGTAGTCACGCCCCGGCTTGGACCGGGGCCTGAACTCAGCAAACTCAGTCTTTTTACTATAATATTTTGCACCTTTGACACCAAAAAATGAATAAAAACACCTTTGACACCAAAAAATGAATAAAAACAAGGAGGTAATCTCTTGGCTGAACGAAAATATATTAATATAGTGTTTGTACCAGATTTTCGTAACCTGTTAAGATTTTTAAAAATTTAGCTACTTTCTGCCTTTAAGGCCCCGGCCCTGGTCCTGACCGGGGCCGAGACCTGGCCCCGGCCCGGCCCCGGTACATCTCCATATTCGACAGGAGGACTCAATACAGAACACAGACACTGACTAAAAAGAACCTAACTGAACTAACTGAATTCACTGAGAATAAACGATTCTATTCACTGGAATACATGCAGTTTATCACACAGCATATACACTTTACATTGTAGGTACGGTGCCTTGCTTCCTCATTATAACGGGAATATTCTTCCTAATTTCGGATGTAGTTAATGCCCACGACAAAACCTTCTTCCGGTATTTCTATCCAACAGAGCAGAAACTTCCAATGACATTAATTCCGTGCGGTCTGGCCTGCTACTTTGCAATGCAAGACTCCTCCATACGATATCTGCTGATGCCTGTGGCTTTTGTACTGCTGCTACAGATAGCTCAAAATACAGTATTTCCTATCATAGCCTATCTCTACTTGGCTCAGCAAACGTATTTTGCGGAAAACTTTTGTGCCTTATTTGCATACAGTAAAGACGGTAGCAGTTGCGACTGGACTCTGGAAAGAAACGGTGCCGTTTCCCACTTCTTTGAAGGCGTTTTGGCGCTACTGGTTTTGGCGACAACGGTACTGATTTCTGTAGTATTTGCCAGAATAATGGGTCTATATGAGTTGGTAGATACAGAACTGGACAACACCACCTACAAAAGTACGTTCTTGAAATATCAATAGTCATTGAAATATCAATAAGAAAGTTAGTAAAAATTGCTTTTTTAAGTTGCAACATAAAGAGTCATAAAAATAATTTAAAAGCTTAACGACTCATGATTAGGCAAACTGGCATGGCCAATTTACCTAGCCATTTTCACCTTACTCTCAGTCGACCCCCAAAATTTAGCTTTTCACACTTTCTTTGATCCAACACAACGTAAATGGTATTATGGAAGTTGGAAAGGTTCAAGACAGTCCTCATGCTTCTAAGAAAGGTCTCCATCTGCTAACAGCTAGTCACTAGCTCATCAAACTTTAGTTTTTACTCTTTATGAGTGACATGTCATGACTTCATTTCAGACAACATTCGCCATCAAATGACCCTACAGATCTTGGGCGGCCTGCTGCTATCTCTGGCCCTGATAGCCATTCCTGTAGGATGGTATTTCAGTACATTTAATCATCCCCTGTTGGTCCTGCACGGCAGCGTTCAGCACATCTGTAACTTCATTCCCTACCTTGTGCTGGGCAGTCTTCAGATCTGTTTTGCCCGCAGCATCTACAAGCTGCCCATGCGTAACATTGCCCTGATCTGTCTCAACGGTATCCGGATCATTGACGTACTGATGCAATTAGACTATCGAAATGTCAGCGGCGTTCATAGCATTAGCCTGCTGGTTAACATTATCACAGAAATGCTGTCCGTTCTGATCAGCCTCTGGTCAATACTGGAATGTGGTCTACTGATGCATATCGGCACCAGTCGCTTCCCGTCCACATTTGATGACTTCCTTCGGAATTGTGGGGAAGACCACAGCGGGGGCAGTTCAAGGCTGCCCAGCTGCAGCAGTCGTCTGGATACCATTTCCAATCTAACCTTCGCCGATGGCTCGACCAGCCGACAGGAATCGCATCCTTCGCCTTCGTCAGGCAATGCTGGAGAGCCATCGGCAGCGGATAATGTCAGCCTGTCCAGCCAGGTCCCAGATTTGCTCATTCGCACTCTGGACGACCCGACCTGGATAAATCAAGAGACTGGTGGTTATGGACAAAATTATCCGTCGGGCACCAGTCAGCAAGTTGGACACAATTTGCAACTCAGCCTGACAACGAATAAGTCTTAGCCAGTCCTTCAACAAAAGTGCCTTCAGAAGATAGCCGTGAACTTTTACTATCTCTGGATAATTACATTAATATATAAAAATCATAAAATGAACATATTATAAATTTTATTAGAACCTGTAAATGTTAAAACTTATTCAACCCTTAAGACTAAACTAGCACTTGTGATATATTAAACATATGAAGTAACACAAAGTAACACATGTCATGACACTCCAACAGCATGCTTTTGACAACTACGTATTCACTAAGCCTTACCAGAACAAAACATAACGACTTAGACATCGCACCTAGCAAAATGAACTCAGAGATCTACAGAAGAAACCACAAGCTTACACTGTTGGTAGAGTCACGTGACCATGTGGAGCATGCAGGCTCCGACGAAGTGGGTGAAACAATATCAGAAGTGCTAAATAAGACCTTTTCTCTGATGCATAAGGGCATGCTCTGAAATTAGGCACAAAGTCAAAAATGTTAGGTACTGTAAAGCTGTCGATTTCACCATTTGTTCTGCAAAAGTAGTTAGCTATTAAAAAGGATAAAAATGCAGCTACACTAGGACTGGTTTAATATTAAAACACAGAATAAACTATTAAAGTGAATGGTATGCAGCAACTACATCAACTCAGCTAAACTAGTGCTGTGACTACTTTTAACAGCAGGCATCACTTAAAACAACAGGATTTATTATAAGTCTTAATGCAGGAAATATTTACATCCACTTGGCTAGTCCACAAAATAATAAAAACTTTCAGACTAAACGTGCAAAATTCGAAAGTAAAGTGCGTCAAAGTTACATGTCTCATTATGGCAGCTCGTGAACGGGCGGAATCACTCTGAGGTCTCTTCAGTATACCCACAACTGTCGAAGAAGTCTGGGAAGGACCCTCAGAGGAAGAAGAGGGCTTTTGGAATCTGAGCGCAACATCGCCCAGAGACCACAGAATGCGCTGACGGTGTCCAAGTAAAGCTATGCCCATATGCTAAAAATGACAAGGGATCAGAGAATGATAACCGACGAACAGGCAACAACTAATAATTAGTAATAGTAATGTTTCAGACTATAAAGAAACACCGAACCGGAAATCAATTAAATCATATCAAAATTGCTACCTACCAACAACACTTGATCATTGAGTGAGCAAGCCTTAGCGATAGTGTCACAGCCATGCCGCATAAAGTGGCCCAGATAATCCCCACACTGTAGCTTAATCAACCAGTCCGATACAAACTCCTGAGCGCCGACATCGTAATCAGATCGCTTGAGCGAAGGCAGGCCTTCAATGGCTGTTAAGAGAGATTTCTGAGCAGACTTTGGCAGACCCAGTTGAGCTAACACCTCAAGCGTCAGCAAACGCTGAAAAGATTGTCACGATTGCCGTTATTCATAATGAAAAAATAAAAATAATCAGAGTTGGGCCACTCATACTCCAACTTTGCTCTACTATTTCAGTGCTTCACTACTGTTAATTAATTATCCATCGTAAGCTTGCATCATAATTGTAGCCAAAATTAAATTGTGGCGAACTAACATAAAACGTCAGACAGTCATAGCCATTGACAATGAGACGATCACCACTATCACTCAGATTATGCTGCGCCAGCCAATCACGCAAATATTCAATGGAGTTTTCGTCTAAAAACACAACATCAACACAAAAATCTTATATAATCTAAAAAACGACAATAAAGCACCTAGAATATGTAATGCTCCTTATGCTGATAGACAACAATAATAGCAAAAGACCAATATTACTATTACCAAAAGTACATAATGATAAGAGTATACCACTAATTAAAGAAATGAAGGTTGTACACCACCAGGCACCCCAAAAATTGGGCACCTGGCGGGGTTCGAACCCGCGTCTTCTGCTTAACGCTCTTAACGTGTTAACAGACGCTCTAACCAACTGAGCCACAGGTGCTTCAGTAGAAAGAGCGGAAGACCGAATACGAACCCAATGTGTACAACTTTTCAACACACAAGTGCATTGCACACTGCAAGCGGAGCGAGATAACTCTCAAACCCAAGGCTTGCTCTCAGTTATCAAAGAAAAAATTATAAAGCCCCTACTTTTGGCAGCCCCCCCCCACTTTTCGGCAAGCCCCCCCCCCACTTTTTAGGGGGTCGCCCAAAAGTGTCGAAAAATTAAGTTTTTGAGGTCAAATTTTCAAAACATTCCTGAATTTTTAGCTAATTTGTGGAATTATAAGTTAATTTTAAGCTTAAAAATAGAGATTTTTTGTGTTTTTACCTAAAAAATGCTAATTTTTCGATAAAAATTTTGGTGTTTTATACCTTGGACGCTTAAGTCGCAGTCTTACCCACTGTATCAAATTCTTGAGCTAAGAGGGCAACTTCTCGAATTTCTGATCCAATTGCATAGTCCACCAAATTACCACTATTCGCCGACTGTCTTGATCCGTCGCTATTCAGCTAAACCAAACAAAAAATGAGAAACAAAAATTGCAAGTTTCTGAAAACATTTAAACTATCATTATCAATTGTTGTCATTAATATTGTTTCTGCATTGTTACATACTTCTGGCCTTTTTCTAAGCGAAAAAGTGGAACAAAACCCCTACCGCATTAGTGGGGACCACCGAAAGTGGAGGGGAACCTAAAAGTGGTATGAAAACGCCAAAAAGTTAGTAAAATTAGCCTGTTTTCCAGTCTTTACTGTTACAACTGAGCTCTGAGCTAAAACGTACTCAAAAATTCAGTATTAGCACCAAAACGGACAATTCTAGATCAAAACATTCCGGCGACGACGGAAACGTTTTGTCACGAGGCCTGGAGGTCCTTCGAAAGTTCTGTTGTGGAAGCGTGAAAATCTGGTCCGTGTAGGCCTTATGACGGTTAGGGTTGTGGATCGTTGCTCGTCTTAGGCATCAGTGAACACTAGGCTTTTACTATGTAGCAGAGGGCAAGGTTATAACAAAGACAAGTTCAGAGTTCAGACCACAGGTAGAGACAAAGGCAAGGCAACGAGCAACCAGCAACAGCACACCACAGCAACAATGACTCAAAACACAAGCTTTTATACTTCAGCTAGCTCCGCCTCTCACGTGTTACCGTAAGCCTCTTTTCTAATGACGCCTTGTCGAAAAGTAGAAGGCTCTTTTCATCAAAAAGCATAAAAACTAAGTCGGTTCCTTTCAACTCTTTCTCTGACGAAGCTTTGACTCATTCTTTCTGGCTTGTTTCGTAAGGAAACATAAAAACCCGAAAATTGGAGCAAAATATTCATCAACTCAGGCATAAGCTACAATTCCAAGAACTAACAAAGTCACAACGCCTACTAAAAATCTGCATCCAATAAGAAAGCATCAGCATAACCCCTGCTCCTACGTAGGAAACTACTGACTTGAGCCTGCCTTCGACTGCTACCATAAGTCTTAGAAGCGAAACAAAGTCCTACGAAAGAAGGTTGGGACTTAGAATAATTTCAAGAAAGAAAGCTTTTAGGTACGTATATACCCTTTTAGGTAGTGTTTAATTAAACAATTAATTTTAATAATTTGATACGTAGCAATTAATTTCCATTACTAAACATTAAATTATTTAACTATGCTTTTACCTATGATTACACCTGTGACATCACTCACCCCTTCAGAAGTTGAAACTCCTGTTTCAAACACACAGTAATACAGTACAGTCACAAACAATACATGGTATAGGAAGCACTACAAAGCAACTACAGTGATAACATACGAATAATATACGGCAATTACTACAATGATTAAATACGACAAAGTACGACAATGATTATAATGACAAAGTACGCAATACATAAATTATTTATCAAATAAAAATAATTTCACCCCAGTTGAACAGAAAATTTTTTGTCATTTGCTGTTAGTGTGATTCGATCTGTGGCGTGTGCGTGAAAAGCCAAAACTACCACTATACGTCGAAGTCTTAACACTTTTGAATGTTAAAATGGAGTTTTATTGCTACTGCTAAAGTTTGTGCGTGCTTAGTTTGCTACGTTTAAATGTTGCTATGTATGTGTACACGTGATACGCTGCTATGTGTTCTGCGCATGTATAGGCTGTTATATATTTGTGTGTACGTATACTTATGTGTATTAATACCTTCATTGCATGTATATAATTAGTACGCAGGAATACCTACAGCTAATATAAACTTCTTTGTATACGTAAGCTAGGTGCTGAATTTTTAAACAAACTTTCAGCATTGGGCATATAATTCTAGCCGGAAATCTAAGTTTTGTTTTACAAATTAGGCCTTTTAATTGGAATGACACCTAAAAGAACAGAAACTGGGCGGGAACAAATTAGGCAATTAGGTTTTTGGCAACTTTTCTGCGAACCAAGGGGTACTTTGAGCGAAAATTTTTACTGCAACTTTATACTAAAAATACGATCAAACTTTTGACTTTTATCAGTAAATCCAACCTAGCCACCCGATAAAACAGCATCAGTTTTGAAAATTTTTGAATTAAAATTTGAACTTTTATATTGCTTTCTCCCCTGTTGCAAAAAAGGACGCCCTCCTGGGCGGAGAAAACTAATTGCGTAATGTGCCCAAGACCGGAAACAGTTGTCCAGAGCTATTGGCAACAGCTACGGCTAAGCTAAGGCTTCCTCCCAGCTTATTTTGCTTTCAATCTCCTGAGCTGTTATGCCTACTATTCCCTCTTTACATTCCACCCTTAACTGTGTTTCTGTACATTCCCAGTTACCATTCCGGAACTACGATTCACTTTTATAACATTCCAGATAAGTTCCTTTCTATTTATTTATTTATTTCCATCTTAACGTGTTCAGTCGTTTATTCAATTCATTGCAAGATCGGTTCGAAAATCAAGATTGAAATTTGAATCAAAGACTTCAGACATGTTGCTTTTAAAATAAAGTTCTAGATAAGTTATTGAATTAATATATAACTGTTTAATTGTTATATATAAAATTAACTAGCTTCTAATTAATAAAAGGACTTTACGTGTACGTATATATATATATCTATAAAAATGGAATCCCCTGATAATAATTTAGTCTAATGAATACCAATGTCGTTTTCCTCACTAAATACTTTAAATACCAAGTGCATATTCAGCCAGTTCAGTGATGTTGACTTTCATTTGCAAAATTTAGGACTTGTTCAATACTCAGTACAGCCTCCTGTGCTCTGTGGTCATGGCGAGGAATGGGAAATGGTCGAACTAGGTAATTGCGTTTCATTTCTGTGAATAGTGAATAGCTTTTGCTAAATTTAGCCACTGCAATATAGCGGTATCGAACTTTAATTTATGTGTTTATGGCTCAACATATATATCCGAATTCAGCCGCTTTCGCGAACTAAACTATTAATAATAAAATTTTATCGAAACTGTCCTAAGCTCACCCAGTTTCTTACTCTAAAATGTGCTTATTAAAGTTATTTTAATAGAACATTGAAAATTAACGAGTTGCTCAGAATTCAGTGTTAATTTTCGTCAGGTCCCTTTCCTGCAAATCTGAAAAAGCTACTTTCTAAATTCCTGAAAAAAAATTGAAGGGGCATAAATAGTATATATATTCTTTATTATCTAAAACTTTCTGTTAAACTGAGCCGAAGAAATTTGAAGCTAGTTTGCTTATAGGTATAATGTATCACTTAGATATTCATTTACGAAACGCTTACGTAGTTAATTATTATTAATTGATGAAGGTTTGAATGTACGTAATCAATAGCTGATGCTCCTCTATTACTAAACTTTTAAATTACTTAGTCTGCTTGTCTGAATTACTAGTCTGCTTGTCTGAATTACTATTTGGCATGTCTGTGTTCCGGTTGAATAAAATTCTTCTTGCCTTAATGATCTTAGCGTATCTAAATTGAATTTAATTTATGCAAAACTGGGAAACATTTTTAAACTCCTGATTTTTTGTAACTTAGTGAAATCTTTCCGTTAAGAAATCTAGCTGTGCTTTTTTTCCTTTATCTAGTACCGTGCGTGGAATTTAGGTTCATAGCTAACTACTTAATTTGGGCAATATTAAGATTAAATCGAGGAATAACCTGTAAATTTCCAACCAATTTAAAATTTTTAGCAATATTTATGTAGTTGATAAGTTGCCAAGAAATATATACTCTAGGCGCCGGAGCCTAAACCTTGAGAGTTCTAATACTTACTGTTAAGCACAGCTAATGTTACAATTTATAATACATAGCTAGTTTCTGGTAATTTGACCGAATTTAGGCATAAGGGCCTGAGGAAAGCTTATTTAATTTGAGTCCACAGTCCTCTATCTTAAGAATAAATTTCGGATATATCATTAGTCATTACGTACGTAGGCTGTAGACAAGACGAGAATTTCAGATTGTTTCGGTCCAAGTGGTACGTTTAAAGTTTAAAGACTATAAGAACCTCTTTTATCCGAAGTATGGGTTTAGACATTACGTATATATACAGTTGCTTACGTACGCTAGTAGCAAGAAGGTGGACATCATATGGGTTTAACTGGTCGCGCGGTAAATTTTTTAGCTATTTTAGTATTTTAGTACAAAATATGTTCTTATATGTACGAAACAAGCAGTCTGTTTGGAAGTTTCAAAGCTTATTGCGGAAACAGACGGTTAACGAGTTACGGAGTCAGGGCGGTAGAAACGAAAGCTTGTATGGATGTGGCTAACTGTTAGATCACTCAAAAAGTCTCGAATGCCGCCGATCAGCAGGGACGCGCTGGGTGCAACTGGTCTGGGGCATAGCAACATTCAGCCAGTTCCAGCTTGTGCGTCGTCAAACATTTCGTCGCCATGTGGGGAGGTTGTACGAACCTGTCAGGATCGGTCAGGCGAGCTAACTTACGATATCTCAATTGCAGTTGCCTCACTACTGTGCAAGTATTCCGTATAGCCAAGCTCTAGACTCTGTGACTCAAGGCTCTGTGTTGAAGTGATAAGCTTAGGACCTTAAGCAAAAAGCAAAACTTTGAAAAATTAGTCAATTCCCATTTTTTAAAATCTGATTCCCAAAAAATACAACGAAATTGTGAGTAATAGTACAAAATATAAATCAATACAAAACTACACCGTACACAGAAACACCTTCGTTAATTAGGAACACGGTACAATCACGTATACACAATTCAAACTTCACAAATTATTCTTCATTTACATTTACCCTTACTACCGTAATGACAAGGATAGTCGGCCAAGGATAGTACCTGGAAATCCTTGTCAGGGATCTTACTGCAAATTCTCTTTCTGCTGGAAAATTAACGCACTGCGCAAAATATCTCTCAGCTGGACTGGTGAATACTAACCTAATTCTGTTGATATACATTAATTGTCTGAGGTGATGTGAACTTCAAATTTTTCTGTATTCAAAAAGAAGACTATTATTCTTTCATAAAATTTTAGCTAACCTGTCGCTGACCTAAAAACGACCGAAGGTTAATTGTCATAAATTTATCAAAATTCCATGTTAGCCAGATATTTTCGAATCTCTGTTCAGCAATTAACCTCTCGATTTAGAGCACTTAAAATTCAGGTTTTCGTATTAGAATCTTTGAACAGAAGCACTTCAGAACTTCAATTTCTAAACCTCAAAGCTCAATATTTAAACTAGTCATTCAAAAATTATCGATTTGAACTTAGTTACTTTCAGTCAAAGCTACCATAATCCGAGCGCTAACCTTTATTACTTCACATTAAACAATAATTGCCCTGCAAACGCTTTGCGCTCATAAATTGCTTCAAAAATTATTTAAAGGTTTTGTATTTTTGAATCAAACTCAAATTTGATTTGATCACTCAGATTCAGTCTTAGCCGTTACAACAAGTAAGAATACAGGTTAAAAATTTTTTGGTAGTTGATTGCATCAGCAAATAAGCAGTATGCGCGCTTTACCGCTTATTTTCTGGATTCACCTTTTCGATAAAAATTTCAAATTTTCACTGTATTCGGACTTGCTATAATTAATCACTTAATTACTCAAACTTTTCTAAAATTATTTTAGACTGGATTAATCTTGTATTTTAATCTACTTGCGGCTCGAACTATCAAGTTTTATCTCTGTAAGCTACCATTTCTGAACTATTCAGCCTTAATCAACATTAATTACTAAAATGCTCTCGTTCAGTTAGACTATTCTGCAGAGTACAGCTCTGACTGTAAAACTTGTACTTCCTGTTCATCGCTACAATTTCGTAAACGTCAACGATCCCGAAAATTCAGTTGCTAGATTCATCTATTTCGTTACAGTCTCACTCAACTCAACTCAACTTATTTCTCGAAAAATTCAACTGACGCAGATGCAGAGCAAAATTCTGCTTAAAATTGCTCAGAGTTTGATTCTGTCATTCGCAGCAAAACTTAAGTGAACGGCTTATTGAACTGACGACCTTTCTACTGTATCATCGACTGTGCGCACTTACTTTCTTATAAAGCTCTATCGAAAACTAAAATTCAAACTCGATACACTGGAACAAGTAATCTCAGAACAGAGGGGACACCCGCAGGTCCCAAACGTCAGGTCACTACACCCGCAGCGTAGGACAGATACCGGCCTTAATCAGAAGGCAAAAACTACATCAGGCCTTATTCGGAAGGCAAAACTACAGGAAAACTGTCTTAGGCGCATCTAGCTCCAACTGCTCTTACTCATGAAAGAGGTGCACATAAATCAAAGGTACGTCAGTGAAATCTCAGAAACTTCAAACTCTACGCACGAGCTGCGCATCTGTCTTATGTCGCAACTCAAAACTGAATTAACTCAAACTCAACTTAGCTCGGATCGCTTCTAGTATCTTGATCTGCTAACGCCGCTTGCTTAGCTCAAGATCTAAACTCACTACTAAAGTTTACTGACTCATAAATTCTTACAAAATCTGCGCAGTAGGTCGCGAAATTAAACGGGGAATTCTAGCAAAATACTTCTAAATTCGTTTCAGTCAGGTTACAAAACTGCTACTCAAAACGTTGATAAAATTCAAACCTGTCTAATAACCTTTTCTGTAACTGCTAGTCTGGTCAGCTTATGCATGAAACGTCTGATGCCGCAACAAAATTCTAAAATCTATGACTTCTAGCTGTGCGAATTTTCAGAGACTAAAATCTCAACTATATGTTTTCAAATTCAAATCTCAGCTCACACAAATGCAAAAAATAAAGAGCTGATTTGCTCACTCTATGCTCTCAAAATCGTTAATCAGTCAGTCTGTATGTATCTTAGCCGTTACGTCAAACTGTACCAAAAGCGTATAAATCCGTAGCACTCGTTTTCAGATAAAATTATGTCCATTAAATTAAATTCGAGAATTCGGAGACTTGGAAAACGGTTAAATCTCTTGTTTGTCTGTCAGAAATGATCAATATTTGTTTTCGTGCTCACTGAACCTTTCATAGCCTTTTCTCTTTGAACAAAATCATGCCTTCAGGTCTTTGGATCCCTCTTCCCTCCCTCTCGATTCGAACAATACACGATACAACAATACACTACAATAACAGCGACAGGAGGGGGTCACAAAACTGCTACTGGCCCAGGCTGAACCGGGAAAAGCAGTGTATATAACTCAGCAAATACTCAATTTGGCCCTAGTTAAAAAACCGGGAGGAGAACAAACACTAGGACTGGCCAGGGAAGAACCTGGAGCAACACAGGGCTAGGGGAAACTAAGAATACTCTGGACTGGCCTGAGCGCATCAGGAATCAGTCTACTCTTTGCTGGCCTGAGCGTATCAGGAATCAGCTACTCTGTTGGCTGGCCTGAGCGTATCAGGAATCAGCTACTCTGTTGGCTGGCCTGAGCGTATCAGGAATCAGCAAGACCCTGGACTGGCCTGAGCGTATCAGGAATCAGTCCTACAACACTCTAGCCCAGGTTGTAACCGGGAGTTATTACTCAATACTCTTTGTCCAAGGTTGAACCTGGAGCTCACAAAATTACTTTACAATAATACAGTAAACAAAGTCTAAGTCAAGAGCATGCACATACAAACCAAATTGTCCATTTGAGAGAGAGAGAGAGTCAGTCATTTCGGCTTCAGAGTCTAGATTAGTCCTTTCTGATCAAGGCATCTGATAGGATCCATCTGATCTTCGTCGTCTTCGGGTTCGTCTGAGTCTTCTTCTCCGGCTGAGTCTTCCTTCGGATTCTGATTAATCGTGGGACGGATCATTCGATTTCTGGTAGGTAGGACTGGTCTTCCGCCGTCTCGGACTTCTGATTTTCTGGGGACTGGGTTTGGCTGGCGGGAATTGACTGGGACTTCGGTGGCTCTGATGACGGACTGATGAAGCTGATCGGAAATGACGCTGGGGCTGATGACGCTGATGGTGATTACCATGAGCTGATAGGAGGCTGGGATGATTTTCATTGCTGACGGATCAGTGGGTCTTCGATTCTTCCGATTCTTCGCCTGGGTGGTGGCTGGCTGACTGACTGGCAGTTTCTTTGGATCTAGAAGTAGACAGAGCCAACCACGCTCTGCTACCAAATGTCACGAGGCCTGGAGGTCCTTCGAAAGTTCTGTTGTGGAAGCGTGAAAATCTGGTCCGTGTAGGCCTTATGACGGTTAGGGTTGTGGATCGTTGCTCGTCTTAGGCATCAGTGAACACTAGGCTTTTACTATGTAGCAGAGGGCAAGGTTATAACAAAGACAAGTTCAGAGTTCAGACCACAGGTAGAGACAAAGGCAAGGCAACGAGCAACCAGCAACAGCACACCACAGCAACAATGACTCAAAACACAAGCTTTTATACTTCAGCTAGCTCCGCCTCTCACGTGTTACCGTAAGCCTCTTTTCTAATGACGCCTTGTCGAAAAGTAGAAGGCTCTTTTCATCAAAAAGCATAAAAACTAAGTCGGTTCCTTTCAACTCTTTCTCTGACGAAGCTTTGACTCATTCTTTCTGGCTTGTTTCGTAAGGAAACATAAAAACCCGAAAATTGGAGCAAAATATTCATCAACTCAGGCATAAGCTACAATTCCAAGAACTAACAAAGTCACAACGCCTACTAAAAATCTGCATCCAATAAGAAAGCATCAGCATAACCCCTGCTCCTACGTAGGAAACTACTGACTTGAGCCTGCCTTCGACTGCTACCATAAGTCTTAGAAGCGAAACAAAGTCCTACGAAAGAAGGTTGGGACTTAGAATAATTTCAAGAAAGAAAGCTTTTAGGTACGTATATACCCTTTTAGGTAGTGTTTAATTAAACAATTAATTTTAATAATTTGATACGTAGCAATTAATTTCCATTACTAAACATTAAATTATTTAACTATGCTTTTACCTATGATTACACCTGTGACAGTTTTTCAAAAATCCTTAAAATTTGACAATTTCTGAGCATTTCAAAATGTGTGGGGAGAAGCCCAAAAAATGGGGGTGAGGCCGAGTAAGGCAAGTGGGTTATTTGGGGGGGTGGCACAAAAAGTGGGGGAGCGTCTCACAGTACAAAAATCCCAGTATATAAAAGCTTGCTAAAACCAACTGCAAATAACAGCCTCTTAAAATAATTTGACAATACGTACAGCAGTCCACGGAGAATTTTCATTAGTCGGCGTTACTAAATCAGATAGACGAATTTCCGGCAAACCCGGTTCAGAAGTCAGGAGATCAGCATAGCTATGATCAGATGAAACATCAATTCTTAACAGTGGAGGATTAGGTGACACAGTACCATTTCTACTTTCACTTGTGGACTCTATACAGGTGCTACACTCACTGCAAGTGCAACAATCCTTTCGCTCGCAACCTAAGCAATGGGAAAGCAAATCATCAGAAGTTATTAATCACTGGCAAAAACTCAATTCAATGTGGCTACGTGAACAAAGTCGTGTTGACACATATGACAGGACACAAATACTCTTACAAGGAAACACAGGAATGGTATCAGCCCAAACCTGAAGTTCAAACTAACTGACTTCAGTTAACTCAGTCACTAAACTTTATCCCAAGATGACACAAGCCAATCTGACATAGTATTTATCCGCTCAGCATGGGCGTATCCCTGGCATTTTTTAGGGTTTTGAAAGTGGGGGGGGCTAAGCCCCCCCCCCCTCCTAGGGAGTGGAAAGTGGGGGGCTTCCGAAAAGTACGGAGGGGCGAGCCAAAGGTAAAATATACCGAAATTTTTAGCGAAAAATTTGCATTTTTAAGGTAAAAACGCAAAAAATCGCTGTTTTTAAGCTTAAAATGAGCATTAAGTCCATAAATTAGCTAAAAATTGAGAAAATTTTTGAAAATTTGACCTCAAAAACCTAATTTTTTGACACTTTTGGGCGACCCCCCAAAAAAGTGGGTGGGGTTTGCCGAAAAGTGGGGGGGCTCCGACAAGTGGAGGGGGAACCGAAAAGAAAAATGCCAGTATCCAGGGGAGGGGTTTCAGGGGTTGAAACCCCCTCCTTTTGGGTTGTATTTTATCGAAACTCCATTACAAAATGTGTAAATTCTTGTCAAAACCCCCTCCTTTTCAGTAAAATTTTGTCAAAACCCCATCCTTTTCAGTAAAATTTTGTCAAAACCCCCTCCTTCTCAAAATCCTGGATACGCCCCTGCCGCTCAGTACTGCAACTCCAAGTTTCAAATTTGGTAAGCCGAAAATGGCGAACTTTTGGTAAATTTCTGGAAAATTTTTCAATGTCTATTTCTGACATGCTTGGCTTGACCACGGCTTGCTTGGAGTGGCAAAACCACGGAGCATCGGCTGAAATAAACAAACAACAAACTCGGAACATCAAACAAACAAACAAACAAACAAGCAAACCTATGCACGAGGAGGACGTCACTCTTTCAGCGTCTGAGGATTCTTCAAAACTAGAATCAGCTTGTCTTCGATCCACATCAGCCATTAGAGTTGCTTCAGAAACAGCATTTACTGGCAAGCACTCCATACTTCGCTGTAACTTGACTTCCTAGAAAACGGCGAATCCCTGAAGCTAAGACAAATAGATTCATGCTTAAACCTTTCCAAACCGCGAAACGCTTTCAAAGTATACGGGTCCGAGCCCCAACCTCCCTCTTGGGTGCCAAAAATGAAAGCTTAGCTTATTTTCATGTAAAACAGGCCACTTGAAAATTCCGAATTTCACCTCTACAGGAAATGAACATCCTTTTTTAAAATTCCGGATACGCTTCTCCCCTGACTAAATCAATACCGAAATTGCTAAATCAATCGAACATTGAAATTACTTAGCAGAGTCACAGGCTCACCTCAAGTAACGGTCGAGTCCGATGAAATATTTTTGACTCTGAAGCCCAGGCGCTGGGCGGAGGAAATTCAGGCGATGGCAGCAGACTATTGGTGTCCGGAGGACTGGTGGGCGTCCTTCCGGTCGGTTCTTCGTCGATGTGCTCTAGGCTATAATAGCTCTCTGGTTTTGCCAGCGGGGCTAACGGTTTTTCGTCCGTCTGAGATTCAGGCTTAGCAGAAGAGGCCACTTTACTGATTGTTACGGTCGTTGGACTCAGCAACTGACTGGCACCGGGCTCATTAAGCTTCTTGCAGGAGGACGTATCCTCTGAGAAGAATTTGGCAGGCGGAGGCAGCCGGGGAGAGCGCGGGGAGGGTGGTGGGAGATCCCGTTCCCAGTTTCGGGTGGATTCGATTTCACGACACGACTGTTTAATGGACTGATAAAATTCATCGATCGCCGATGACGGACTGATCACCATGACCGGGCGAAGACGGGTTGGGGATGCTGCTGATGCTGGCGGCGCAGGAGGCTTATTTCCCGTACCACCACGTTCACCGGCAATTCCATCCGCGGGATCAATCTGTGGCCGCTCAACCACACTCCCATCATCACTGTCTCTATAGATGGTCTGACAGTTCTGAACCACAAATGTGGTTCTGTCACCAGCACCAGAGACCGAGTCAGGACTGGTGGGCGGTGTGCGCAGACTGACACCGTCGTCCGTCGTGACACTGCCAAAGGTACGAGTCAGTCGACTGATCCGTTGGTACTGAGACTCGGGGTGGGCCACAACAAGGCCGTCATCGTTGTGCGCTTCAGACCTTCCACTGCCAGTGCCGTCATCAAGGCTATGGCGTTGTTGCTGCTGCTGCTGTAGCTGTTGATCACAACTCTGGTCATTCACACAGATCCCAGAATCGCCCAGCTCAGCCGATAGAGAGCACCGGGACGGAGGTTCGTCTCCATCGTCGGCAGGCTCACTGCTCCGACGACAGTCATGACTCCAGTGTTTGTGACTAGGCGGTGCGTTGTCATACTGTAACAGGTTGGTCGGAACGTTATCATAGCACGGGAGACTAGGCTTGGGCGCTACATTATCATAGGGCTGGGTGGGCAGGAATTCATAGCCAGTCTGTACAGCATGATAGTTACACTTCCCTAGAGATTTCACGCCAATCTTTGGACGAAGCTGAAAGGACAAAAGTGGTACAGTGAATTCCATTTACAGGGTGGAACACAATTTGGCTATTGTATTTTTGGTCATCATCATAATAGGCACGCCTTTACATAATGCTAAGTTGACATCATTAACACAAAACGTTAACAGTTAGAAACTAGCTTCTTCAGTGATGCTACAAAATTTTAGTAGTTTTAGTTAAATTTGTCCCTACAAAATTCTTTACCCTCGGACTTCTGGAGCGTCCCAAAGAATTCTCGACAGTTTTTCAGCTCAGCCTACTTTAATTTCCGTTGCAGTTCTAACATGATTACAAAATAACGAAATCTCCAGCTTCATTTTGGATTTACTTTCCCCTCTTATCGCCACCCACCCTTTTTGGCCTTTCCCCCACTCAGTAAAAGGTTAAAAAGAAAATGCCCGTTTTATTTTGGTCAGACTTTCCGAAATTTTCCCGTTTCTTTAGCCTTAGCCAGCTAAAGTAGACCCAGTTTCAAGCTCCAAATCCCTCAGCTACTGAAACATCACTCACCTATCCTCACTCAAAAGCTTCGTAGCAACTGTGGCATACGTACTTTTCTGGCTCCTCTGTTAGGTAGGCTAGACGTAAAGGAACTATTTTCACCGTCTGGAAATGTGGACAGGCTTAGCGTGGAGCAAGGTGATACCGGGCCGTTTTCAACCACCTTTGAACCGGGCGATCCCTGTAGGGATAATGAATCCAGTCGCATCGGGTAATGGCGGTTCGACGAGACTGGAGTACCCTGACTAGAATCGCCACTGTCTCCGCCCGGCTCTACGGAATTTTGATGACGACGAGGTTTAACAGGAGGTTTCACTTTGTTGCCTGAAAGAATGAGACACATTCAAAAATACAAGGCAGGACACCTGGAAACATTAGCACTACATCAACAGATCAGCAAAGCCCACGGCAGTTAAGTGTTTTTTAACGAAGACGCCTTCAGTCTTTACTTTCAAGAACTAACATCTACATTAATCGAAGCAAAATAAAGCTCTGAAGTAAACACTGCCTGCCATGTTGTATTAAAAAATTACCTTTTCCGAATAGTCCACCCGGGCTCACTGAAGATGCGCGCACGTCACCGTCACCAATGGCAACTTCCAGTTCCTGTAGCATTGGTCCAATCAGAGCTCGATGCTCCTCACTACAAACAAAGAATCAAGAAATATGCGCCGACCCGCCGAGCGGGTGATCCCTGTCTCTGTAAACCTTCTAAATACTAGCAAAAGAAACACAACTACGAAATCTCGTTTTTGACACAAATAACTATCAAGCTCGGAGTTTTATACACAGCATCGCTCACCGCTACGTTAAACTTACTACTGCTTTCTGGCCAAACTATTTTCTGGTACGTAACCCCAGTCAGCTCTTCCAAGAGTTGGACTGACATTGCGATAGTTTTGGCAATGATCTAAACGTTGCTCTGCATTGCTGACATCCAAGAGAGAACTGGTTCCGCCGCCACGGTTACGCGGAGACAAGGCAGGCTTCTCCCTGGTTTTGTTAGCAGCATGTTCTAAAACTCCAACATCGACATCAACGAAAATATGGATTTCATTCAACAAACAAATACACAATAAGCACATCAGCAATCAAAGATTCTACTAAGAAAAGAAAGCTTGAAAGTATGAAAAAGCTTGAACGTTTCAAACATAATTACGTAGTAAATGAAAAGTAAAAATGTAAAAGTAAAAATGTAAAAGTAAATGTCAGTTTCCAGAAACTTTCTAAATCCGAACTCCGTAGGAAATAACAAGCAACGGACCCAAATACAATTTAGCAATTTAGCGGGACGTACGTAAGGGCCATCCAGATCACTAAACGCAATGATCATTGACGTAGTACTGCTGGCTTTTTCCTAGGCAAAAATTTCTGGGGGGGGGGGAAGTCTGGGGGGGGTCCCCCCCACAGGTCGGGGGGGGGGGGCTCGGCGTTCGGGGGGGGGGGTAGAAAAATTTTTAGAAAAATGTCTAAAAATAGCTATTTTTTGCTGCTGAGCTAAAAAATTCACTATTTTTAACTTAAATTTAAGCTTAAAATAACTAAAAAATGCTTAAAAATGGGTAAAAATCCGGCGAAGCCGGAAAAAATTTTCAAAATTTGCCCTAAAAACCTATTTTTCCGGGCACTTTAGGGTAGGGGGGGTTCTGGGGGGGGGAAGGCCCGAATCCTGGGGGGGGGGGCGATTCTGGGGGGGGCCAGCCAAGTCTGGGGGGGGAACGGATTTCTGGGGAGCCCCCCACCCTCCCCCCTGTAGGAAAAAGCCAGTACTGTGTGGTGCTGTACGGCTAATAAGCAACCGCAGCATGCTGGCTGTAGGCTTGCTGTAAGTTTTTTAAGTAAGCTGTAAGTTATTGCTGAAGTAAGCTGTAACTTGATAATTATTGCACATGTAGCAAAGGGAAGAAAACCTCTGCTGTGTTAGCTTGCGCACTTTCTAGATTTTGTGCTACATGTGTTATAGTTATCCTAAACACAGCACACAGACATACCTTTGATTATGTCGCCGATTTGGGACCACGCCTGTCTACCCTGTATCAGCTGTGTAATCTCTGAAGTTTTATCCACATTATGAGCTGACAGCAGATCCATAACAGTCATCCCGTCAGAATCTCGAATTGTGAGATCAATTCCTGAACAGAAACATGACACGGTGAACATGACACGGTGATGGAAGTTAAATCCATTTGGGAGAAACGCTAAGCAATATCACTAGGGTTGGGTGTGGGGCGAAGCCTTAAAATAAAAGAATACATAAATGACACATTGAACATTGAGGTATACTGGCATTTTTTAGATGAGCGGGGTGGGCTCTCCCACTTTTCGGCAAGCCCCCACCCACTTTCTTGGGGGGTCGCCCAAAAGTGTCAAAAAATTAGGTTTTTGAGGTCAATTTTTCAAAAATTTTCTCAATTTTTAGCTAATTTATGGACTTATAAGCTCATTTTTAGCTTAAAAACAGCGATTTTTTGCGTCTACCTTAAAAATGCTAATACTCGCTAAAAAATTTTACCTTTGGCTCGCCCCCCCCCACTTTTCGGAAGCCCCCCACCCAATTTCCCCTCCCTAGGAGGGGGGGGGCGAAGCCCCCCCCCCCATTCAAAACCCTAAAAAATGCCAGGTATGCCAGGTAAAATGCCAGGTTAGATCTTTGACATGCACGTTTCCATATCCTTTTTCCTAACAAAGCCTCCATTTTTTACAAAATGTATATATACCAAAACATGCAGGATCTACAAGTCAAAAACATGGACCGAATACGTACTAATAGGTACGTATAATGCAAATTCGTTAAGTTGTTCCGTGTTTTATAAATTTAAATTATTTCCATTCATTAGTCAAAGTATAATATGCAGTATATTATATATACTTGTCTTCTCATTCTAGTCAAGAAAATTCTTTATGTCTTCTCATTCTAATGTTGTTATCTGATACTGTTGTACGTAACCGTTGCCATTACTAGTGGATTAAATCTTTACCTATTTGTCCTTTTGTCTTCTTGGGCCGGATTTTTTCAAAAAGTGTAAAAATTTACGTAGTTGGAGTAATCATTTTCCGGGTGTATATTACACATTTGAAGTTGTGTACAATTAAGTGTTCTTGTGAGTGAATAATATAATACTAAATAGTTTACAAATGTTCGAAGACCGACAACGATACAGCAAACTAGAGTGATCTCACTGCCTGGGAGAGGGGCACAATGAAATATCTTCATTTATACGTATATAATACCTTTTTACGAATTCTCAGATAACTTTTACAAAATCCTCTTGTTACGTAACAATAATTTCAGCCCCTAATCTGATCATTCTGGCAGAAGTATTACGATATATACATAACGTATGTACGTAGGTCTATGATTTTTCGCTTTTAAGTACGATGATTCATTCTACGTAACGTTACTCAGGCTATGCGTATCATATTGGTGGCACCCCCAGCCACTATTTTGCAATTCGAACAGCCAAAATAACATACTCACAACAGCAGCATGCAATAATAAATGCAGACATGAGTTTAGTGCGCACAGTGTGAACTGTGAAGTGAATAATACGCAAAACTAAATACGTAAGCCTATTTACAAATTCAATTCAATAAGTTTTACAACAACTATTTTCAAGTTTTTCCGCCCGTGACAAACAAAAGCCACATAGAATATAAAAGTCTCAGCTGACAAAGTGTTTAAAACTGGCCTCAAATTGCAACCTCATATGCGTATATGCATGGCTAAACAAACGAACGAACGTTTTATGTACATGTACGTTACGTAACGAAAACGAAGTAAAAACAGAAAAAAGGCAGACATTTTCTACATAGGTATACAATTTTTACGCCTATGTTGCTCATTATATGCTAAAAGGTGTTACAAAGAAGCGCACACAAATAGATAAAACGCCAAATATACGTACGTACAGACACATTATGTTATATGCTCTGAGAAATCTCAAAGTTCTCACAGAAAAGTTTCCTCTTTGGCTAATAAAGAGTGAAAAAGACGGTTTGCAGCAAAAATTATGTTTCATATGACAACTGTTTCAAACTGTGATGACATTTTTCAGCCGTAGCCATACAAACTTATAAGCGTCGAAATGCCAGAGTTATATTAATGTTACATAGGAGCAAGAGATAGGATTACACTACTACACACTAAAGCCTTAAAACGGCGAGAAAGAGAGCATCTCATTAAACATTGAAAATGACGCTTTATGCTCCTCAACTAAAGTGAAAATAAAATGCAAAATTACAACGAAGCCAACATAATAAATCGCCGCATTACATGGTCCCAAGCATCCCTAGCCTGACAACATTAAACAGGTGGAGTGCATACCTCGACTAAGTAACAATTTAACAACATCAATCCGACCAAACAAAGCAGCTTCGTGCAAAGCTGAGCCCTGTTCGCTCTAAAACATAACGACGTGAGTGAAATTATGTATACATATTAAAAAAAGTATAAACTAAGAAGTAAGAACATACAATTTCTTGCATTTACGTATAGCGCGGCGGGAAAATAACAGAAATTTTCGAATTTTGGCTGTAACTTTTTTATTAAGCGACAAATCGAAAATCTAACGATAACTGCCATGAGGCCTTGCGAAGAGCTTCAAAATGAGCCATAAAACGCTTCTCTATCACTTACGGTTGGTGAGAAATTTTCGACCAAACCGATGGGAAAAAACCCAATGCCGGAAAAAACCCATGGGCGGGAAAAAAACCCAGCCGAATTTTTTGCTGCAAGCATGCCAGAACGGTTTTGACTATACCATTCGAAAGAGTGGGTCATTTTTAGGACATCTGAATCATAAAATATCAATATTTTTGCAAAAAATCATGTAAAATTGACTTTTCAAAATTTCGTATGTTTAACACGTAAACATAGGCAAATTTTGGAAATTTTTGAAATTTGCTTAATTCCTATTACATAGAAAACGTGTTTTTATTGCATTTAAAGCCAAACCAGACCTATTTTAGTGAAAAATTAGCGGTTTTTGGCGAAATTTGAAAATTTGGCTTGAAATGGCACCATCTCAGATTTTGGCCACCTGGACCTCACATAGAAGGTCGAACCTAGGTAAAATCTATACCAAATTAATCAGGAGGCTCTACTGAGCTAAGAAATGCATGAATTTTTCCTTTGCTGCTAATGGTTAGAAAAAAATTTCCTTTTGAAATTTGGGTTTTTTCCCGCACATGGGTTTTTTCCGCCGAGTCTAGGTCACCCCGCCCCAGGTCGCACCACAGGTATTAGAGCCAAATTGCATACACCATCGTGAAGTTCGAGACATATCCTCTGTGAAACTATAATCCGTTTTGGGCTAAGTCTTTCCAGTAGTTCAGGGTGACCCCCCAAAGTTGACCCTGCCTGACCCCCATGTTGGGACCAAAATTCCAAAATTTTCAAAGTCCCAAAAAATTTGCTGAGAGGCAGGGGGAACTACCATAATACACTCTCTAGGGTAGTTTTGTACGCTCTTTAAGATAGGCTATTAAAATCCGATCTAGCTCATATGGGTGACTCACACTGGCGATGGGTTTTTCCCCGCATGTCGGATTGGGTTTTTTCCCGCCGCGCTATATAATAAAATGAGTAAATTAAGAATTTATTTAAATCACCACAACAACAAAATGTAAAAAAAGCAAAGCGAGTCACAGATTTAAGAATGATGCAGTTTATATCCCACAACCTGCCATAGAAAACTGGCGTTGGTTAAAGACCTATTCTTCTATTTCTTAATAAAAAAATGAACTTAGAAAATTGAAAAAACTTGGGTACTACAAACTTAAGAATAGACTTGCACATAGAAGTAATTTTTAGTGATTTTCTGGGGGGGGGAAGGAGTCTGGCCAGAGGAAATTTTGTGCTAGCTTGTTTTGGAGTATTTTGCATGGATGGTAATGCACTCCGGTTTCAATATAAGTCAATATTAGTGTAGTTTTAGAATCTGGAACGCTCAAAAATAACCAGGAATACACTAAATAATGCAAAAATCATTGTAAACGCATAAAACGTGAAAACTTCTTTTAGAAAGACACATTTTTTTAGAAACCACATCAAAATGCACAGGATTGTGAAAAACCCTTAAACAATCCCGATAAAGCTAAAGCTGATTCGTTTTCTTGTTTTCAGATTTAGAGGTCAAAAGCACCAGAGGCGCTAGGTTCACCAGTGCAAGAAAAAGACCAGATTTTCAAAACCAACTGAAAGAAAGAACCCTGACAGCTATGTATGCATGTAAAGCTGTAGACAAATACGTCATACTTACAACAAAATTGATATCAAATCCAACGCTGAGCAATATCTTAACCACTTCAGCTTTTCCATGACGAGCTGCCAAATGCAATGGTGTAAAGGGTATAGGCGGGGGCTTGGAATGGCGAACGTTGTAGAAGTTAGGCGACTGATAAAAGGAGGGTGTTGGAGCGCCAGCAATCAGGACTAGGGAGGGCTGAGTAGTCACCAAAAGAGTGACAACATCGGTCCGACCGAATTTTGCAGCCAAGTCAAGGGCTGTTTCTCCAGCGCTATTTACAATTGTAGCATTGGCTCCATGCTAAACACAGTACATAAATATTATTAGTCTTACATAAGTACACATATACATATCTGCTTTTCTATAAGCATGGATTAGCTTAGAAAAGTAAACAGAGTTATACAACAAGACGTCGAGAAACTTCAGCATCGACTGAAGTAAAACAAATGCTAATCACAGTGCACCCACCTGAAGCAAAAGGTTCACAACTTTGGCATGACCATACTGACAAGCTAAATGCAATGGTGTACAACCAGATGACTGCTAAAATGAAAAGTTAAGTTATATTACATTTTAAACAAAAGAGCAATCTAGAATCATGTTCCGTATCTTTGAAGATAATTATACAAGGAATAAAAATGCTCCTCTGGAGCATGAAAAAGTAATATGGGTGATGGTGAGGTTGCAAAATCAAGAGAGGACTAGTCTTTAAAATGCTTAATATGGGGCTAGGTTAAAAAATAGAAGAGGACTAGGTTGTGAGCGAATTAATATGGGCACAGCTTCGCCGAACAACCCATATTCGCGGTTTGTAAATGTTAATTATTATGCATATCCACGATACATTTGGTGTATAGTTCATAAATAACCTACAGCTACGGTATGTGCTCGAGCATTATTCGAACTTTTATTTTAGCAAACGTTTTCTTCGATAACTGCTTCATACTAACCAGCGCATTTTACTTATCCATTTCTACGGAAAACTTATATTCAAGAATAATTTAGGACTCTCCCACGATCTTCTATTTCCTCCTGACTTGGACCAATAGCTTTAGCATCATATCCTTAGACCTCTCCTAGTAGTTAGAGCCTGCGGTAGTTCAACACAACAAAATGATGATAATTTACGTATATATTCCTAGCAGCTAGTCTAACAGTACATGCAAACAGCTATATTCGATGAGTATTCAACTGCTTAAATTTTTTATTGACTGACATTGATAGCTCTAAGCTAAGACGAAACTTGAAATCCCGCGAATATGGGTTGTTCGGCGAAGCTGTGCCCATATTAATTCGCTCACAACCTAGTCCTCTTCTATTTTTTAACCTAGCCCCATATTAAGCATTTTAAAGACTAGTCCTCTCTTGATTTTGCAACCTCACCATCACCCATATAACTTTTTCATGCTCCAGAGGAGCATTTTTATTCCTTGTCCTTCTGTCATTTTAAAGGATCCCTTTCCAGCAATGCGGTAATGAATACAAGGAGCTTGAATAGTGCCATGCTCAACGAGCGTAGTCGATTTACAATATATGCCCCCAACAAAACGCCGAAAAACGCTGTTTTAAGGGGTTTGACCACTGGTCAATAGGCCCCATAGACCGCAGTGACCATTGGTCACTCCCTCGATTTCGGCAATATGCCACTGAAACGAGCGTAGTGGATTTACTATATATGCCCCAACCAAAACGCCGCAAAACGCTGTTTTAGGGAGTTCGACCACTGGTCAATAGGCCCCATAAGCCGTAGTGACCACAGGTCGCATGCTTCCCTCAATTTCGGCAATATGCCCATTGAAACGAGCGTAGTCGATTTACTACATATGCCCCCTACCAAAACGCCGAAAAACGCAGTTTTGGGCCGTTTGACCAGCGGTCAATAGGCCCAATAGGCTGTAGTGACCAGTGGTCACTTCCGTCGGTTTCGGCGATATGCCCATTGAAACGAGCGTAGTCGATTTACTATATATGCTCCCGATCAAAACGCAGGCCGCTGGGGCCATTTTCTGTGGGTGGTATAATGACAAAAGTTGATCGCCTCACCAAGGGCTTTCATTAGATACCAAACATGACCGCTTTTAAAGACTTTCATTTTTGACCCACACCGGACCCACTGTGGGTGGGGCACCCACCCTCAGGCCGGTGGGGCCACTTTTTGTGGGTGGCATAATGACAAAAGTTGATCGCCTCGCCCAGTTCCTTTCATTAGATACCAAACATGACCACTTTTGAAGACTTTCATTATTGACCCATACCGGACCCACTGTGGGAGGAGCACCCACCCACAGGTCGGTGGGGCCACTTTTTGGATGTGGTATAATGATAAAAGTTGATCGCCTCGCCAAGGGCTTTCATTTGACACCAAACTTGACCACTTTTGAATACTTTCATTTTTGACCCACACCGGACCCACTGTGGGTGGGGCGCCGACCCACAGCTCGGTGGGGCCACTTTTTGTGGGTGGCATAATGACAAAAGTTGATCGCCTCGCCAAGGGCTTTCATTTGATACCAAACTTGACCACTTTTGAAGATTTTCATTTTTGACCCACACCGGACCCACTGTGGGTGGGCGCTGTGGGTCAGGGGTCACATCCACCGACCTCAGCAGTATATGCTCATCGTTTTCAGCGACCCCGATTTACTATATATGGGGACCACCCCGAGGCCGAAAAACGCCATTTTTAGTGACTTTTAGGCCATTTCTAGTAAAAGTGGGACTTAGAAACTTTTCGCCCAAACAGGCCAAAAAATGCAAAGTTTGGGCCCATCTCCTGAAAGCTAGGGAGCAAAATTAAAAAATCCCCCTAGTTACTTTATGCACCCCTACTGGTAGTTTTCAACAAAAGATACTAGACCTCTCCAGCTTCTACCCAGTTCTAGAAAAGTGTGACCAAAATTTGCGAAAAATAGCGAAAGTCCGACTTTGGGACCTTGGCACAGAGCCAAAATTGGCCAGGTTCCAAAATGACCAAAAAAAGGTAGCATGGGGGGATCCTGTCTACCAACATATAATAGTAGTATGGTGCCAAAATGCCCACATCGTTCCAACACTTAGCCGTAAAATGCATTTCCAATAAGCGTTATTCACCGAGAAAAAAAAACAAACGCACGGTAACTATCGCCTAGTGCAAAAATTCGAAGTTTCGAATTCGAACCAAAAGTATGGTGGTACTTGTAGTACTACTCCAGTTGTTTACGATGGTAACCTTTTTACCACTCCCGGACCTCTAATTAGCTGGCACCAGGCCAACACGGTCTCCAGGGGGCCGCGCAGACGCCTTTATACCCATATTATGTAGGGGCGCTATCGCGCCCCTACATAATAAGACATATTAAAGAAAGACTACTATAGTCGAAAATAATTTCTGGTAGAGTGAAACTAATAAGATTGCATCAATGGTATGTTGCACATGTAAGCGGTTAACTGGCTACAAAAAATTGAAGCATTTTGGTGCCTCGCGCTCGAGCATGGAACAAAAATAGTGTCAAGTACAGCTATGAATACAGCTGGCATTTTTGGGAAGGGCTGGGGTGCCTACCCCACTTTTCGGAAGCCCCCGCCCACTTATCGATGCCCACCCCTCTTTTCGGCAAGCCCCACCTTTTTTGGTAGTAGCCCAAGAGTCGAAAAATTAAGTTATTGAGGTAAACTTTTCTCAGTTTGTAGCTAATTTATGCACACTCATTTTGAGCTTAAAAACAGCGAGTTTTTGAGATTTTACTTCAAAAGTTCTAAGTTATCACCAAAAATTTAGGTTATATACCTTTGGCTTGCCCTTCCACTTTTCGGAAGCCCCCCACTTCCCCCCAACAAGGGGAGGGGGGTGAAGCTTCCCTCCATTTTCAAACCTTAAAAAATGCCAGCACAGTAGAGCTCTTTAAAAACCATATTTTCCCCGAAGTTCACCTTTTCCCGAACTTCGCGAAAGGTAGCAATTTTCGTCAAGTTTGGTGAATGTCACGTAGTCATTTCAAGAATAAATTGAATATTCTCGAAATTCATGGGAAGCTAACTAAGCGGAACTTCAGTAGAGCCACGTTTTTCGTGATACGTAATCTTCGCGAAGTATATACGCCAAATTGAACGAAAATCACTACGTTACCTTTCACTAAGAACGCGAAAAATAAAGCTTCTAAGGAGATGTATATATATATGCACGTACTGTAATATCAAAATTTTATTTAATGGCCTCCTCCAGAACAGTGGAATTGTAATTTTTGAAACTCAAGCGTGCACCGCTAGGAGCAATCACAAAAAGACAAATATCAAGAAATGCTATCTCATTTGAAATAGTATAAAAATGCTATCACCAAAAAGCCAAGTTATGCAAGAACTTAAGCCAAAACAAACACCGCAATTAGCCATCTACCTGAGGATTAACTCTGGGCCTATTCTACTGGGGGGGGGGCGGGGGGCCCCCATAAACACCCTTCCCCCCCAAAAATCGTTCCTCCCCCAAAAATCGCCCCTCCCCCAAAAAAAGTGGGTGCCCCTTTTGGTAGCAACTTTTGCCCTGAAAAAATTGCTCAGAAGGCCAAATTTTCAAAAATTTTCCGGCTTGGCCGGAGATTTTTAGCATGTTTTTAGAAAAATTTTGAAAAATTTTTGCCCCCCCCCCCAAAATGACTCGCCCCCCGAGGGCCCCCCCCAAGAAAAAATCCCTAGAATAAGCTCAGTAACTTCAAACTAAACCTTGGTTACGCATGTTATGTTATATACATACGTAACCTACATAAAACATACGTATACGTAGTCCAGTTAACCTGTATATTTGAAGTTTTCTGATGTGAGTCATGTAGCAACAATATCTTGACTACATCTTTATGACCAGCCCAAGAGGCTAAATGAAGAGATAAGCAACCCTTCTTGTCCACGGCATGAATTAAGGATCCATCCGATGCAAGCAACAAGGATACGATCTCTCTGAATAATAAAAACGAAGTGTTGCCATTCTGTGATTTCCGAAAAAAAATGCGAAATTCCGCATTTTTGAAAATTCAGCAACTTTTGTCGGAGCTTTTGTAAAGTTCCGCAAAAAGTTTGGCCTTGAGTAGAAACCTTCAGTTATCTCAGATATGATAATTACACGTATATATAAATTACAGGTATATTTTTTGCAGAAAATTTCAAAACAATTTTCGAACGCTCGCGCGTATTTTCATATATACGCAGACACCTTTAAGTCTTATCCGAGTTAGAATACTTAATGAAAGCGTATGCAATGAAATTCTTTTAGCATCAGCTAATTTCCTAAAATATCTGAAGAAGTACGTATATCTACCTACAATAGAAGTTACATACATGCGTAGTGTGTATGTCGTAGTACAGTAGATGATTCAGTACAGTCACGGATTGTACTAGTACAGTATGTGATCCTACACTGTACTAGTACAGTGCGTGATCATCCTTATCACAGTGCAAAGTGCAACAAAGACTCAATGTATTCATGGAACCTTCTTCACTAATGCAACAGCATGTTTGGGATCTGAATAAGATGTTTAAATAAGCATTTGATTAAATTAAATTAAATTGGAAATGCCGTAGTTCACCGTAATTTGGGAAACGATTAAGCGTAGTAACACTAATTAAATTTACTATAATTAAAAAGAAAGGCAAGTCAAACTAATTAATAAATGGGTCCATATTTTGGTCCGTTTTTCCACTTTATGAATTAATTTCTGACTTACGTATTTTATTTTCCAAACGCTAAACAGTATGTTTTGAATAGTTTTAAAATTAAGGTCGATTGGTTACGGTTGTCGATTTATTTAACCTCAAAGTCAAGGTCTAACATAGGCAGTAATGTAGGCGTAGTAATAATAGGCTGTAATGTAGTAATAGGCGAAATGTCGTTAATTTTTGGCGACATTTCTCTAAGATTTTGGAAGATTTCGCGAATTTTTAAGCGAAATGTCGCCAATTTCGCGACATTTCGCCAGATTTGGGACTTCGCCTCAAACGCACTTTGAAATGAGCTGTACTGTAAAATTTGGGCCCCCACACTTATTCGCTTCTCCCAAATTACGATGAACTACGGCATTTCCAAATTACTTGGCAGTGTTCTATGAATGTTTACAGTTTCAACATTTTTTGCAAAATAATAGCATCTCCTAAAATAGGTATGTGACATTTTCTGTCATATAGGACGAACTGGAGGAAAAACAATCAAATGCTTATTTAAACATCTTATTCCGACCCCAAACATGCTGTTGCATTAGTGAAGAAGGTTCCATGAATACATTGAGTCTTTGTTACACTTTGCACCGTGATAAGGATGATCACGCACTGTACTAGTACAGTGTAGGATCACATACTGTACTAGTACAATCCGTGACTGTACTGAATCATCTACTGTACTACGACATGTACACTTAGTAGCCACACGCACTCTAGTGTTTCTGTGAGGTTGCGTATGAATTCGTACAACGGAGTTGTGGGTATACTTACGTACTTATATACTTAACCAGTCTAGTCACCAAATTTCACATGAGAATAATCTAAGATCTTTGCTACACAATCGCTAGGAAAAATAGATTTTCCAAAAACCTCTAGCGTTTTCATTGCAAAAATAAGCAAATGGGTCCAAAAGGTTTGGAGTGTAGTCCTGTTGGCAGGAGTGTAATCCACCTTCCATCGCTCCGTCGTTGTCCCACCGTGCCGGAGCATGCCTGGTCAGACATTAATCTCAACCCAACCGTATAGGCACAAAATAAAAAACAAAAAACCAACTTGTGTCCGTGAAGAGCAGCCACATGCAACGCTGACTGACCGCTTTCATCAGTTCTGGACAGTAAGCTTCCTTTCCTTGAAAATCTAAAACAATCAAAAACACTTAAAAATTCATATCTTCACAATCTCCTAAAAGGGGATTGGTTTTAACTGTGTGCTAAAACTGAATATAAAAGATACGGTAAAGGTTTACCCCAGGAGATATCTCCGTTCTGCCACAGGACATGGGGTGCCGGTGCTCATCCCCGGATTCTCAGCCGTAGAGCCAGGAGTGTATTATATACTACATACACTATAATATACTCCTTATATGTACAAAGGATCTCGGTTAAGTTATATATGAATAATTGTATATATAAGTGAGGAGAAGTTAGTTAGTTAGTTATGGTTCACTTCCCGCCCGCTAGCTGGTGAGCTGTCGCGAGGCCTCTCCACAGAGACAACCAAGGCCGATAACTCCGCCCGTGTCGGGGTTATCCACATTGGATGTAGGAAGCTTAAAACGGAGTATCACCCCCACACTTTTACATGCCGGTAAGCTGGACAAACCATTGAAGTCAGCACAGAAGGCTAAACATTGACACCTAGTGAAGTGAACCGGTGTGGTTTCCTCACTGAGGCGGTACTGACCTGTCCTGGTCGAACTCCTTACGTCCTTTCTGTTGTTCCCCGATTTGTCACCAGATAGCGGGTAGGCATATATACCTGTAAGTGAGGAGAAACTCATATTGTCAAAGCTCGCTTAGAGAAAATCAGATTACAAAGAAAATCTTACCCAGGAATATACAACGACTGCCTGGAGATGCGGCGACCACTGATACAACGTTCAACAAATTCGTAGTTCCCTTCCTTGCAAGCTATTAAGAATTCATCTGATTTTCCCATTGATATTACATAGCCTCTACCTGAAATTGAATTAATACGTAGGTACCTCATCAAGTAGGTATAGCCTGTGTTTTTTTCGTCGAAACTTTTTGCGAACTTTTACGCAGTCCTCCAAAAATTTTTTGCGGAATTTCGCAAAAAATTGCGAAATATTTATTTTCTAGTGTTTTAAAGATAACTAATGAATTTTAGTAATTTGGGTGTATTTAAACACATTTTTAATATTTAACGCATGGTATTAACCAAGTTATAACTATTTTTCGAAAGTCGAAGCATGTATAAGCGTGTCTTACAAGTATTACGTAATAGTGAAGAGACGCGGAGGTCTGGGGGCGGAGCCCCCAGAAGCAGAGAAACTTTTGTAAAACCGAGGAAAATCTTTAGTGAAAATTCTCAAAAGTTTAGTTTCGACTGTCAGTAAAATCCTAAGATATAAGCAAACTGCTAATACGTAGGTTAATAATTGTTTAAAATTATGGTACATATGTTATGGTTTCAAAGCTAAAAGAATTTCATTGCATAGCTGTCACTAGGCATTCTAACTCAGCTAAGATTGAAAGGTGTCTACGTATATAGAAATACGCGCCGAAGGCGCAAAATTTTTTTAAAAATTTTCTTCAAAAAGTATCGGAAACACGTTGATTTTTCATCTCAGACAACTGAAAATGTCTACTCAAAGACAAAATTTTTTGGGGAGCTTTATGCAGAGTCCGAAAAAAGTAGCGGAATTTTCAAAAAAAGTGCGGAATTTCTGCAATTTTTATCGCAAAAAAACACAGGGTATAGCTACACCAGGTTAAAACCTTGCGAGACAAAAACTTCAGAGACAAAAGTTTCCCCAATAAACTGGGGGTAAGAGGCGGGCTTAGGTGTATGTATACGGTACATTTCACGGACAGAGTGACCGTTCGAGAAATTTTTAAAATTGGAGAAATTGGAGAAGCCTTATTTAGAACAAAAATGAACTACAGAAATTCTTCATTTCATGGTAATTTTTCGAAATGTGAAGGTCCGAATTGGGGGAAGGGTTGGGGAGTGGGAGTACCAGTGGCAGATGCAGGGGGGTCTATGGCCCCTCCCTTTGGGATTTGGGCCCCTCCCTTTGAGGTCGAGGGCCCGCTCGTAGGGATGGGCGCGGAAAAAAGGACTGGAAAAAGGGTTTTTTCCGTTTTTTTTCCATTTTTTCCGATGGGGTGGAAAAAATGGAAAAATATTCCTAGTGTTATTTTAACGATTTTTACAGCGGAATATAATGTTTTCTGAACTTTTCCTGCGATTTCGCACTATTTAGAACTTTTCCCGTGGGTCATTAGGTGGGGATATGCTAAATCTGACTAAATCGTATTTTGGTTTTTTCGAAGTTAATTGTTCTGAAAGTTAATTTATGAAATCAGAACATTAAGAATCAAAATCAAAAACACTGTTTAATGAACTAATAAGACAATATCCATGAATTTGAGCTGATTCTGGGATTTAAGATTTTTTGCCATGGAATGTGTATATGGTTGCGTAACCTGGTAAACTTAACAATTCCATGTCGAACAGTTGAATGTTCCGCCAAAACCTTTTAAAACGTCTGGTATTCTTTACTTTACGAGGTGTATTACCTACGAAAACCACAGACCAAGTCTAGCAGAACCGTCAAGGTAATACAGAAGTCACCTGTAGTTTATTCTACAGTATTGTCTGCTGAAAAAAATTAATTCCTGTAATCAATACTGAAACCTTTGTAACAGCTTATGTATATAGGTGCGCACTACACGGTGGGGCTATTAAATATGTTGAAAACGGCTAGTATGCATGCAGAAACATGAAATAACACAACACAACTTTTAGCACACTGGTGAATTTTGGGGTGACCAGAAAAAAGGAAAAAATGGAAAAAAACCGGAAAAAAGGTTGTTTCCCGGCAATCTTTTTTTCCGGAAAAAAACCAACCCTACCCGCTCGGTAGTCGTTATTTAGCTGAAATTCATAAAAATTTTCTTAAAACAAAGAGAGAATTTTACTTGATCTTTTCAAAATATTTCAAAAAAGTTTCGCCTGCGGCGCCCTGCATATGCGTTGTATTGGCGTTGAGCTGCCTGGCATTTAGTGGTGAAATACGTTGTATTGTAGGGGTGATACTATCACTACTGACTGATCCATTATCATGAAACATATACGAAAGCTTTCCATAAAGCCAGTAGCGTAGGTACGAAAAATTTTCAGGGGGGCGGTGTTGACCGAAGGCTGGGGGGGGGGTAAATTTCATTTTTTGCGCAATAATTGTATGCACGCTACATATGCTGTAACTTTCCCTGTTAATATGTTTTCTAGTTCAGTACTATATATATATATACATAGCTTAATGCTGTTGTAACCGAAAGCGGCACGCAAAAACCCAAAGCGGGGGTCGGGGGCGGAGCCCCCCAGAAGTTGAGAAAATTTTTAAATTTTGCCGTTAAAACGCTGCTGAAACATTGAATTCTTTGCATTGTATATTATCAGTTCCCAAACTAAATTTTGTAGTTTAATTTGCTACCTATTTAAATTTTTGACTTCCACAATCCCGTACGAAAACTAAGACTAAGATGCTCCCATTTGGAACAGGGTATTCTAAGCATATCCATTATCCGTCGTTGAAGGCAGATCATGTTTGGAATAATGCAGTTAATAACAGAACTACAAAGCAGGTAAACTAAGGTAAAGTAAAGCAAACTAGCAGAGGTCTAATTATAATAGGTACACACGTCCCAAACGGGGGGTCGGGGGGGCGGACCCCCCAGAAGTTGAGAAAATTTTTAAAGTTCGCCATTAAACGCTATTGAAACATTTAATTCTTTACAATGATTTATCAATTGTCTAACAACATTTCGCACCTTTATATATTTGCTATTTTCTACGTTTACTGTCTTGTCCGAAAACTCAAACTATTAGGATGCTCCCATTAAGAACTGCGTATCCTGATTATATCAACCAATTATGCCGAAGCTGAGATGTTGGGAATAACGCAGATATTTAACAGCAAAACTGCAAAGCAAGTAGTTATATATACAAACATTCGTTAGCATGCTTAATGAAAAATAATAATTTTGATAATGTAAATAGCCAAAATTCGCGCCGAAGGCGCAAAAATTTTTTAATGGTGTAGAAAATGCATCAATGTTGAGCTATTTTGAAGCATTAATGTACAATTTGTGCATGTTTCTAATCACATTAAACGCCCGCGCTCCGCGCGGGCGTAAAATTTTTCATTTGCCCAAATTTTCAGGGGGGCAAAGCCATTATTTCGGGGAGGGCGGCCGCCCGCCCCGCCCGCCCCGTATCTACGCTAGTGCATAAAGCCTATTGATTAAGCCATCAATTTAATATGTGATGATGATGGAAGATGATGGAATGAAATGAACAACCGCCCCACAGTACGCAAACATTTCTACACATATATACGTAGGTTGGTACACGTATATTATGTTTGCAATCTGCACTGTGGACCCACCACGTAGACTGCACCTGTCCGCCCCTAGTCCCTACTATTCACAACAACAAGATATATCGAAATCATTATCAAAAGTCATTACTATATAATGCATACGTAAATACCGTTCACTCTTTCGTAAGACACACAGCTACTCAATGCCCCTCGGACAAGTGCAGTCTACAACTTTTGATTAATTTCATAATTTATTCAGCAAGAGCATTTCCTCATATAGTATAGACTTTTAAGTTAGTGATAAAATTTATCTGTAGAAATCTTTAAAAAACTGCACTAAGAAGAAAAAAAAATTTTTTTATATACGTCATTAATTGTGACTTTCAATTTCCCAATGAATGGTCTATGCACATAGTAAAATTTCAGTTTATAATAAAAAATTCTTATATATATACTGAGTATATATATATATATACTATATAATTAAATTTACCAACTTAAAGTTAGTCCGAAACTCACTAAAAGAACGAAATGTCAGAAAATCTGTAAAACAGATTTTCTGGAGCAAAAGTTTTCCCCTTGCGTCGGTATGCTGCATCTCGCCTACTTACCCATAACTACCTTGGTGGGATCTAAACCGCACAAGCTACGAATACCTGAACCAGAACATGAAAACCTGCATGAAACCAAACGAATACGTACACGATTCCTATTACAGGCAAGACGACTAATCAGGTATACCTTATATATATAGGTATACGTATATGTCGTCGGTTGTCTTCTCTACACCAATAATTCCTTAACTCAGAAATTTTAAATATACGTATAATAGTTTATTGGTTATCGATGAATGCAAGCAGTAGCTAACTAAGTCAAGGCTTTCTAACTGTCATTCTAATTCTTTGGCAAATCGGTGGTTGTCCCCGAACCGAAACTTCGGGGATGGGATAGGTATAGGTCATCATAGGTGTGTTGGGAGGGGGGGCGCTTCCCCCCAGATGGAGGGGTCGCCGACCCTCCCCCTAAAAAATTTTTACTACCTCTCCCCAAATCTGCCTTCGGCCGACCCGACCCCCCCCTAAAAATTTTCTACCCCCTAAATATTCGAAAATTGTTAGCCAAAAATTCGAAATTTTTCTAAAAACTAGCGAAAAAGTGCCAACATTTGCTTAATTACCTTAAAAATCGCTAGAAATAGCTGAAAATTGAGAAAATTTTTCAGTTTTTTTGACGAAAAACAGATTTTTCGCAACCCCCCCTCCCTCGAAAAATTTTCTTACCTCTCTCATCCCAAATCGACTTTTTTCGACCCCCCCTCCCTACTTTTTTTACAAATCCCCACCCCAACTTTTTTCGCCAGTCACACGCACACCTATGGACATATAGGTGTGTGTGTGTGTGTGTGTGTGTGTGTGTGTGTGTGTGTGTGTGTGTGTGTGTGTGTGTTTGTGTGTGTGTCAGGGTATTTTTTAGGGATTTTTTTCCGGGGGGGCCCAGGGCCCGGGGGGGGAAGAAATTTTCGGGGGGGGGGGAGATTTTTTGCCAAAATGAGCCAAAAAATGGTATTTTTTGGCGTATTTTGCATGGTGAAACACAAAACATTCTCAAAAATGCCAGGATTTAAGGTATAAATAGCCATTTTTACGAAAAAATCTCCGGCGAAGCCGGAAAATTTTTGAAAATTCGACCATTTTTGGAAAAATGTAGACCTCATTAAGGGGGCAGACCAAAATCCCGGGAGGGGGGGAAGGCATTTTCGGGGGGGGAGGTCAATTTCGGGGGGGCCCCCCGCCCCCCCCCCCCTGTAAAAAATACCCTGTGTGTGTGTAACGGAGGTGAGATTGTCAACATGTTTCCAAGTCCAAAATAAGGTCAATAATGAGTCAGAAAGCCCATAATACAGTTAAAAACGAGTATATATTTCTTGCAATGATAAACACTTTAAGCCAAAAATTTGGCCATTTTTGAAAGATTTTGCAAAATTTACCCTAAAAATACCCAATTTTTGGCCGTTTCTCGGGCCTTCGGCGCGAATACCTCCCCCCAAGTTGGGAGGGGGGACGTCCCCCCCAAAAAAAGGTTTGGGGGAGGGTTGAAAAAAGGCTGGGGGTGCTCCCCTCAACCCCCCCCCCCGCCTTACACCTTTGCTTCTAGAGTACTACCCAGTGGCGGATCCAGGATTTCGAAAAGGGAGGGTCATAGTTTCACCAGGGGGGGGGGTTGGGGGGTATTACTCCCCCCACAAAATTTTCTACCCCCTTTGGCCCCCCAAACTGTCGGCATCCCCTCCCCCAACTTTCGGCTACCCCCACCCAACCCCTCCCCCTGCCCTTTTTGGAGCCAAAAAGTGGTCATTTTTTGAAAAATCTCAAATTTTGACTTAAGATGGTGATTCCTTTTGGGCACATTGATTGACGGTTGAAATCAAGATGACATTTGATGAAACTTTCCAAACTAAGTTCTTTTAGCATTCTAACACCCTCCGCGCAATCCCGCTTCAAAAATTCGACGTCTCCGTTCAGGGTGGTTTTTGTCAATTTTTGACAGTTAGACAGTAGATGCATAGCTACGTATGATTATATTCATTCGAAAGACCTTGTTGAGCTCTACATTTTTGCTTTTTGAAGTACCTTTCTAGCTTTTCGCTATCGTGAGATATAGTCGATTTTCCTATTTTGGCGTTGAAAACTTGTCATTTTTGCAGAATCAAATAATGCGCCATTTCTTGAGCTACGTAAGGAGTAAAATTAAACAGCGGGTGCCAATCTGAAGGTCTTGTCGAGACCGATTATCTGTGACATTATAATCTTCTAACTGCCTGCCACCCCGGACGCTGCTATCATAGAAAATGTAGTTTTTTGCAAAAACGTGACCAAATTTTTTCCAGCGATTGTGGACCATTTACTATGCAAGCTAGATGGTTGCCACTTACTGGACGTATTTTCCACTAAAATACCCAGGGACCCTTTTGTAGTTGTCCCGATTGCTGCTTTCTAGCTAAAGTGGGCGCTTGCCAAAGTTGGGAAAAGTAGTGAATATAATCATAGCTATGGGGTGAAAAAATCATTTATAGCCATGGGGTGAAAAAAAACCCACCCCCTTTTTGGGGGGAAAAACCCACCCGCCGCCTGGGTCATGGGTTGGAGATATGAGCTCCAAAACATAGCAGCAGGAAGCGCGACTCTTTCTAACCTACGTCGTATGCAAAGATCAAGTCATTTGGTTCACTCCTGCTTATTTTATGACATTTTGAAAATGACAACTACTTTTTGGTTCAACCATCCAAAAATTTACCAAAACTTTTGAATCTTCAAAATTTTGAGGGTGGGGTCTGGCAAATTTTGGTGGGTGGGGTCTGGGATTTGGCCATTTGGGGGTGGGGTCTGCCTCCAAAATCTCGAGGGTGGGGTCGGGACTTTTCCATTTGGGGGGAGGGATTCCCCCCACCCCCCCCCCAGGTACACCTATGCGTGTGACTGGCGAAAAAAGGAGGGGTGGGGGTTTGTAAAAAAGTAGGGAGGGGGGTCGAAAAAAGTCGATTTGGGGTGAGAGGTAAGAAAATTTTTCGAGGGAGGGGGGGTTGCGAAAAATCTGTTTTCGTCAAAAAAACTGAAAAATTTTTTTCAAAAAAAATTTTTCAGCTATTTCTAGCGATTTTTAAGGTAATTAAGCAAATGTTAGCACTTTTTCGCTAGTTTTTTGAAAAATTTCGAATTTTTGGCTAACAATTTTCGAATATTTAGGGGGTTGAAAATTTTTAGGGGGGGTCGGCCGAAGGCCGATTTGGGGAGAGAGGTAGAAAACATTTTTTAGGGGGAGGGTCGGCGACCCCTCCATTTGGGGGGAAGCGCCCCCCCTCCCAAACAACTATGATGACCTATACCTATCCTCATAGTTTCCCTAGGGGGGGGGGGGGGGGGTCGGGGGGGGAATCCCCCCAATTTTTCGACCAACTTTACCCCCCCAGATATTTTGACTATCCCTCCGCCTCCCCCCACTTTTGGTTACCCCCCCCCAGCACTTCTTGGGGCCAAAAAGTTAGCAACATTTTGCTAAAAAATGGTCATTTTTTGAAAATTTTTTCTCAAATTTTGGCTTAAAATCGGTTTAAAACGGTGTAAAAACGCCTAAAACGATAAAAACAAGCCTTGTTTTGACAAAAAAAGCGTTAAAATACAGAAAATTTTGCGTTTTTAGGCCATTTTTTGAATTTTCTGAGGTCCGATCTTTGGGGGGGGGTTCGGGGTTCGGGGGGGGGGGTACTCCCCACCACATTTCGGGTGTCGACCACCAAATTTTCGAAGTTTGCCCCCCGCCCCCAACCAAAATTTCCAGGGAAACTATCCCTATCCTATCCCCGAAGTTTCGGTTCGGGGACAACCACCGATTTGCCAACGAATTAGAATGACATTTAGAAAGCCTTGACTTAGCTAGCTACTGCTTGCATTCATCGATAACCAATAAACTATTATTTAAAATTTCTGAGTTAAGGAATTATTGGAGTAGAGAAGGCAACCGACGACATATTAAATTGATGGCTTAATCAATAGGCTTTATGGAAAGCTTTCGTATATGTTTCATGACCATGGATCAGTCACTAGTGATGGTATCACCCCTACAATACAATGTATTTCACCACTAAATGCCAGGCACTGCTCAATCCTTTTTACGTTTGGCTCAATGCAGTTTGGCACAGTCTGTTTTGGCGATGGCTCATTCAGGGCAAGTGCGCAGACGACTCCCAAAGTTGCTAGTTGGCTTGTTACTGCAATAATTCAGAAGGCACTTGCGAACGCATAATGCAGTTTTATCAGTTTAAAACACACTGTAGCGAATTCTGCTCCCAGACGCGTGTCGACCCTTACGGACGTTGGCGCGCGTCTACTTGCGTCTGGATTCTGGAACTATGAGATCATCTTGAGGTTAAAAGTCAACTTCACTTATTAACACTGTAAAATCACAATACCAGTCTAGTCTGTAACTTATCGTAACGTATCGTAGACCATTCCAATTTTTGAAACGAACTTTCTCATCGCATGTTTGGTCTGCTACATGTATGTTAAGATTTTTCGAAGACGAAGACGAAGACAAAAAATTTTTCGGTTTCCCTTGGTCCCCCCTTAGAAATCGAAAAAAATCGAATTTCGCGAAATCGAAAAATTTTGCGATATTTGAACTCAGCGTGGTCGAAAACATACCCACGTCCGTTTTTCGTTTCAGCTTTTCGTTAGCTCAGTATAAGCTTGCATTTTAAGCTTAAATCTTTAGCTTATACTGAGCTAACGAATAACTGAAACGAAAAACTGACTTCAGATTCTTGTTCTACGACTCCAAAAACCTCTAT